>JBBPBX010001438.1:80301-102969 GCA_038048925.1 Garcialebias charrua
AAATGGCTTCAAACATCTGTTAAGTTCCTGAAAAAAACAAACAATGCAGACATGTTCCTGTTTTTAACATTTTACATCGCCTTACAACCTAGCTGTTTTTTTTTTTGGTTACTATTTTTAATACCATTTTATTTTCATTTGTTATTCTCACTTTGTACGCGTCCTTTATGATTGTCTGTTTTTGTCTTTGTTGTCCATTGTTGTCATCATTCTTTGTTAAAACAGGTCTCTCTTGTAAATGAGTCCCATTAACAACAGATTTTAACTGTATGTAAGCTAAAATATTCCAAAACTTGCATTTGAAATAAAAAGTCTTTAAAATTGATTATCTGGGAAAGATTCACATTAAGAGATTTCAAAATAAGCCAAACCGACCCATCTGATATTTTGTTGAATGTATCTGAACAAGCTGCATTTGAGCAGAAGCTTCTGGTTTATTTACTTCTTGATAGTTTTTTTATTTTTTTAATCAAATATTAAGATGTTTTTCAAACCTTTAAATAATCTGATTATCCAGACAACGGCCCCTAACTCTCGGGTCACGGACCAGTACCAGTCCATGGATCATTTGGTACCAGGCAGCATAGAAACAATAAAAACTCATGCACGAACATGTTCGTATTTTTATCCTAAATTTCTCCTACTTTTGTTCGTACGAAGCGTTCGTACGAACATGCCACGTCAGATTCAACAAACTCTTCTATCCTCAGGAAAAGTGTGTAAATGGCTGCGCAAATATGATGAATCCCACCTGTTCTATCACCTGCGCGTGCACGCGGAGAGGTTATTTACATAATTCCCACCCCTCAAAACACCATATAAGGCTACGTTTCCTGCCTCAGAGGCAAAACGTGTTCGTTCATAAAATGACAGCGAAAAGTAAAAAGAAGAACTCTACCGGTGCGGAGATTGAAGTTCTGCTCTCTGAGGTCAAGAAAAGAAAATCTGTCCTTATTAGCAGCGTCACTCATGGGAGTAAATGACCAACTAAAGCCAAAGAATGTTTGTTTATAAGAAATGTGGACCTTAAAATATACATGCGTCCTGGTGGCCCACTGGGTAAAGCATTGCACCGCTTATCGAGACCTCGTGGGTTTGATTCCCACGAGGTATGACTATTTTTTTTCCCAGCTTCCATTCATTCAGAATTGAAAAAGACTTCTGGACAGAAGTCGAAACGTTTTCTGCAACAAATAAAGTCCAGTTGATCCTGTATTGAACGCCTTTTTTGATTTTTTTTCCCTTCTTTCTTTAGATTATTTATTCATTCCAGATTAAAAAGACTTTATGCTTCATTTCTTGTTGTATTGTAAATAGTTTTCTTGTGTTTTTTAAATCTGGAATGAATTAAAAGGAGAAAAAAAAAACGTTGTCCCATGTGGGACTCGAACCCATAAGGTTCGGAACTGCGACGCAACGTTCTACTCATTGAGCTATGACTGCGACAGGAGGAGGTCAACCTAAAGTCTGCGTTACCGAAGTCTGCGTTACCGAGACAAATTAAACTTAAATTAATTCATAATTTAAGTTGGTTTCAGTTTGAGATCTTCATATTAATATTGTAGTGTTAGAAAACGGCATTGATAACAAATTGATTTTAATTTAAATACTTTAATCCGTTAGTCATTATTACATTTAAAATTATAATTCGACTTCAAACAGAACCTATTGTCAAAAACAATTGTGGTGCGTGACTTTTTTAAACTCTAAATATTTTCTAAATAACGAAATATGAAGTTATTAGTGGAGAAATTCCATCTGGATGACAGCAGACTGACGCTCCTAAAATATACGACAGGTCCGGACCACTCGTAAATTTTGTTCGTCCATCCATCCATCCATCCATTTTCTTCCGCTTATCCGGGGTCGGGTCGCGGGGGTAGCAGCCTAAGTAGGGAGGCCCAGACTTCCCTCTCCCCAGCCACTTGGAGCAGCTCCTCTGGGGGAATCCCAAGGCGTTCCCAGGCCAGCCGAGAAACATAGTCCCTCCAGCGTGTCCTGGGTCTTCCTCTGGGTCTCCTCCCGGTGGGACATGCCCGGAACACCTCACCAGGGAGGCGTCCAGGAGGCATCCTAACCAGATGCCCGAGCCACCTCAACTGGCTCCTCTCGATGTGGAGAAGCAGCGGCTCTACTCCGAGTCCCTCCCGGATGACTGAGCTTCTCACCCTATCTCTAAGGGAGAGTCCAGCCACCCTGCGGAGAAAACTCATTTCAGCCGCTTGTATCCGAGATCTTGTTCTTTCGGTCATAACCCAAAGCTCATGACCATAGATGAGGGTGGGAACGTAGATCGATCGGTAAATTGAGAGCTTTGCCTTTTGACTCAGCTCTCTCTTCACCACGACAGACCGGTACAGCGCCCGCTTCACTGCGGACGCTGCACCTATCCGCCTATCGATCTCACGCTCCAGTTTTCCCTCATTCGTGAACAAGATCCCGAGATACTTAAACTCCTCCACTTGGGTAAGGACCTCCTCCCCGACCCGGAGAGGGCACGCTACCCTTTTCCGGCTTTTTGGTCGCATCTGAAAAAAATCGTAGGATACGAAAACATTGTTGAATGCCGCAAATGATCCTAAATCACTCGTACGCACAGTTTAAGAACAAATCTGTGCGTACGAACGGTTCGTGCATGAGGGCCAATAATAATAAATAAAAACTAATTTTGATCATTATTTTGACACAACCAGGGTATTTTATTTTGAAAAACAAATACAAACAAGCTTTTTTTTTTTAAATGTTGGCTTAAAGAAGCTTCCAGCTACAGTACAGTCAATCATCATCACTAACAATGACCTTATGTGGAACACTGAACGCCACAGAATTAACAAAATCTGTGACCTTAAATGAGTTTTTAAAGCAAAACAAATGAATAAATTTCCTTTTTAGTGCCCAACATTTACAAAGTGTCATGTTTTATATAGAGCAGAAAAATAGATTTACTGGTACTCAACCTAAATTCCATTGATTTTATCCCGCACTCTTGTCTTTAGTACTGTATATAATCATGTTTTAATTGCTTTGATTTAAAAAGACTGTTGTTCCTTCCGTTCGCCGTCAGGCCGTCTGCGTTTGTTCTCAGTGGGGCCAAAAGCACTTCCAGGGTTTGGACTCGGGCGGATTCAAACACTTCCCTAACTTCTCACAACCTGCAGGAGCCCAGTTCTGTGAAAGAGACCAGAATTAATCAAAAATCACAAAAAATTATCTCATTTTGATTTAGAAAGCTGCATAAAGAAATGCCATTAATCTTTATCCAGTGGGAGTAAATTCTGTTGACTCGTTTATGCAAGTGTTGCATCAGTCGCCTTACTGTTTAATATATTGAGCTTTTTTATTTGTATTTAGACTAATAATACATGCGCCAGTTCCATAAAATAACCATACAACAATAATAAAACAGATTTGAAACGGAGCAGAAAACCTAAAAACAAGAACAAGGTTGAAATAGTTCCATTATCATTACTTAGAAAAATTGTGAATTTATAAAATCAGTGCATTGACTCCACAATAGCGTTTCAATTTTAGGGTTTTAATTAGAAAATTGCCAAAGAAATTCACATTTGTTTTGCTATTTTTAATGCAAATATATAATTTATTGCATAAATGTGTTACAAAAGCACAAATTATTATAGGAAAACTCATAACTATATTTTTATTTGTCTAATAGATGTACCAGTACTGTATCTGGAATACAGGATCATTTATGTTTTGAAAAGTGATTTAACGATTTCCCTTCTCGGCCACAGGGGGGCAGTGTTTCACCACAAATGAATAAAAACAAGGCTGAGGCAGATCTTCGCTGCCAGAAGCAGACATCAGGGACTATGTATCAGTAATTCAATATCTAATATAATAAAGTATCAGTAATAGGTTCAGTATGTGCTGATGAATCCATCAACCATGATGGAATAAGTCTAATACGTCTTACGGATGTTTGTGATTAAACAAAGAAAAAAGAGATGTCATTTTTTTCAACACTATAAAAAGAGAACCTGCAGACTCTTGTATAATTATTCCTACAGTCCTCTGCAGCTCATCTGCCTATGTAATATCCTGAATGGTGCTACAGGTGTGTTTGTCTGAGGGGCACGAGTCTCACCATCACTGCCAGGTCACACATGTTGAGCTGAGGCATGCCGGGAACCAGAGTCTTCTGATGCTCCTGGACGACCGCAGAGATCCTCTGCAGAGCGTCCTGGTACTCCTTCCACAAAACGCTGCAAACACAAACAACACAAACCCTCAGCCGGGTACGGTGTTTGTTTTTTTCCTATGCTTTTTGTGAATAACCAAGAACAAATCCTCACATGAGAGAAGATTGATGATCGTGTCCTACTTTAAAAACAGTTGCTTGTTTATTATAACTAGCACTTTGAGATTTTCATTAATGAAAAGTGCGTTATAAATTGAATTCATTATTATTATTATTATTATTAACTGAAATGTTTTGGCCTAAACTGAGAATTTTTCAGCAAAACAGTAAGAAAATTAAAGTGATCTATAAAAACATTGTTTAACTAGGATAAGAAACAAGTTTTAAATAGATCAATATGTGGTCAAAATGTGATAAAAATGTTTTAAACCGGTTCTAGTGTTTTACCTTTCGCTTTCAAGGAGACAGATTTAAAAAGAAGTATACTGTATACGGTAAATAAAACAAAACTTGTGGTTTTAATCATCGGCTCTTCAGGCTTTTTGTGTGTGCTTAAAGTTTATCTTTGACCTTTCACTGCTTTTTCGCTCATCTTCTGTCCAGATGTCGTATCTGAATATGACAACATATGATGTGCACTTTTGGAGGACACAGAATAAGTTTTAAGTTTAAAAAAACTGCCTATGGAAGACTGAGTACCGTATTTTTCGCTGTGTAAGTCGCATTTTTTTGCCTAAATTTGCAAGTCTTGCGACTTATAGACTTACCCCCCCATATTTATAACCAGTATTTGGCTGAGATCTGACGATTTCATTCATTCATGGAAAATATTAAACACTACCATTTTCAGCTCCTAGAGGGCAAGCCAACTGTCTCACTAATAGGTAAAAATGGCTATTAATGAGACATTTGGCTTGCCATACCAAGCCACCTTCGTCTCGCTCCAGAACTCTTGGCGCAAACGTCAAATCAGCTGCATTTCTCTGCACCACCCAGGCGAAATGCAGCTGATTTGAGCATTAAAGTGCATTTTTTAAGGAAGTTTGAGACGCAACTTTACTATAATTTCGAGCAAACAAATAATTGTTTTTAAGTGTTAATCTTGTTAAATTCTTGTTAAAGTCATCCTGTGCACGCTCCCGCAGTCGCCATTTGGCAGCCAAATAATTTTGGTACAACATGGGCCCTTATTTCTGAGTTGTCAGCGGTGACTGGCATGATAGATGTGACTTATACGGCGAAGCGACTTATTTATGTTTTTTTCACTTTATTAGACATATTTGGACTGTTGCGACTTATACGGTGGTGCAACGAGTACGGCGGAGAGTATGATATTGAAATGTAGAAAAATCCTTGAAAGACCTGAACAGGGCTTGACCGATGCATCGTCTTTCGGCTGTTTTCAGCTAGTAGCTCTTTGGGAATCATATTGTTGTTAAAATCCTATTTTCTATCTGTCAAAGTGTGCTACTTTTAATGTTTTTCATATTTCAATCAAAAAAATGGGAACAAAATGTGTCCATGTGACAGGCTGCTGGTAAAATACTTAAAGATCCAATTTAAATGTTGCTAAATTGTCTGTTCTATGACGGTCTGTATAAAAGTTTGAACATTTTAAACACTTATCAAAAGCTGATGGTGTTAGTTTGTGTTTGACGTCAGTAATTCATAAATCCAAGCACTAGACATAACCAGCAACATTTTCAAACACAGAAAACGTTAAGATTTTTAGGCAACTACAGGAAAATCCAGAGTCACGAGAACATAAACACTGAGTAAAGTTTAAATAGTTTTAAACAGACTGAAAAAGTCTCAGGAGGATCCAGTTTAACACAAACTGGTCAAATAACAGATTTAAAAAATATTTTGTTTGGCCAATTTTTTAAACTACCGTATATTCCATCCTTTTGGTTTGATAAAAAAAAACAAAAAAAAAACATGTAAAATGTCCTAAATAATAAAAGCACTTTTCTCCCTTTTAATATTGTTCTCAAATCTACGGTATCTATCTATCTATCTGTCTATCTGTCTATCTATCTATCTATCTGTCTATCTATCTGTCTATCTATCTGTCTATCTGTCTGTCTATCTGTCTATCTGTCTATCTATCTATCTATCTATCTATCTATCTATCTATCTATCTATCTATCTATCTATCTATCTATCTATCTATCTATCTATCTATCTATCTATCTATCTATCTATCTATCTATCTATCTATCTATCTATCTATATCTATCTATCTATCTATCTATATCTATCTATCTATCTATCTATCTATCTATCTATCTATCTATCTATATCTATCTATCTATCTATCTATCTATCTATCTATCTATCTTATCTATCTATCTATCTATCTATCTATCTATCTATCTATCTATCTATCTATCTATCTATCTATCTATCTATCTATCTATCTATCTATCTATCTATCTATCTATCTATCTATCTATCTATCTATCTATCTATCTACTGTATATGTATTTATAAAGTCTGAAGAACCACAGAATAAAAACATCTTAAAATATTTTAGGACCGACTCAAGACGTTAGCGTCATTATAAACTTCAATATTTCCATCTTTAATCAAAACCACAACAAAAAGGTAACACTTCTTCACTCGTCCTGTTAGCTGGTTTGTTAACAAGCCTTACTGGTTGTATCCGTGTGGGGACACGCAGTATAATCAAAGCACTGAAACATGAATGCATAAACACACACTCTGACCACCGCTGGTAACACACCCTCCTCAGGATGAACTGTGGAACCCCCACCACCTCCCCTGTCTCTCAATTACTGCAGTTGGACACCAGTGAGCCGAGCACCTCTGTGCATTATTATATTGGGAGTGTAAAACACAGGGGCCCTGAAGGCTTTCAAAGGAACGCTGCTCTCAATAGGACCTGTAGGGTTAATGGGCTGTGTGTGTGTGTGTGTGTGTGTGTTGGTGGAGGGGTGGGTGGGGGGCGTCTGGTGGCGTGACACAGGGATAGACAAATATCAGCAGTGCAATTACACCCCTGATACATTCGCCGGCAGCACCTGTGCCAGCCTTCCATCCATCCCTCCACTGTAGAGCCAACCCTCTGATTGGCCCCTGGGGAACATGTGCATGTGTGTGAGGTGAAGTGTCAATTAGAGTAATAACCCCCGGCCCTGTCCAGCTCACACCTACCCTCCCTCTTAGATCTCCCACAGGGCAGCGAGGCTTCCTCCATCAGCAAACACCTGCTCCCCCCCCGCCCCGCCCCTACCTCCCCCTGCAACTCTCTCTTTACTTTGCCTACAATACATAGTTCCCAGACACGCCCCAGTATTGCGCAATAGCTCCGTCCGCACCATATCTGTAGGCAGAAGAAAGGCAAAGATGGCGAACAAGCAGACACGAACAACCAGAGCGTGTTGGAGGTTAGCATAGAGTTAGCACTGGAGCGGAGGGTCCCTCCAGCTCAGACACGAACAACCAGAGCAAATTATACGGACAAAAACACAGCCACCCCACAGCTTCACCAAGGAACAAGAGAACATGGCAGTGGTCGGAGTTGAGTTTGAGAAAGAAATCATGGCAGACGAATCAGACAACTAGTCACAAGTTACTCTGATATCATTAATTATTTAATTACTACAAGGAGCGCACACGGAGCTTCACAGCTTTAAATCCAAAAAAGATGTGTAAACTGTCTCAATCATATCTAACCAGCTAAATAAAGGTTTAACTAAAATAACACACAGCCAGCACCAGCACTTTTGAGTGTTACCGTAGCATGTTGTTAGCACTGGAGCGGAGGGTCCCTCGCTCAGGTCAGACGGCGTGGAACCGTTGCGGGGGCACGTCCCATGGGACCGACGCGTCGCCCGCACGACGGCTCCAGTCCTCCTTTCCCCACTCGACCGTGAGGCCAGCCATTGTTGCGTTAGCGAGATGCTAAGCTAACCACAGCATGCAAGACGGTGTCGCTAAATAATGAAAAAAAAACCAGCTCTAACACACAGACAGTTGTACTCTAACATTGTTTCATAAAATGATTTATGTAGAATATTTTGTTTACCGGCCAAAGGCAGATGTCTTCAGAGCAGATCCGAGCAGAGTTGGGGCTGCAGCTGTCAGCTCCTCCGATGAGATAAATCCTTCATGTTTACTTTTTTTTTTGATTGAGTGAAACCTGCGCGTTGCCCAAACGTCTACCCGACTGGAAAACCCACTGACACAACACGAAGTAACCATTGTAATTAATTAGAATTTAACAAAAAAAACAACGTGAAAAATGGACATCCATTTGAATGCGCTCAAACTGAAGCAAAACCTACAAGTGGGAGGGTCAAACAGGACAACCCACAGATGTGACGTCACATGGGAACTATGTATTACTTGGCTGGTTGTGCGCTCTGACTGCAATTAGTCTTTATTCTCGCGCGCCACGTTCGTCACGCTGCATTCTGATCCATGGCTGATAAGAGAGGTGAAAAAAACAGACTGGTTAAAAAAATAATAAAAAAATCAGAGAGATTAGATTGTGTCGCGTGTCTGCAAATCACAAACTCTGCTAATGCCGCACCTTGCTCAGCAAAAGAAACATTTCACTCTGTCCTTTATACGCTCGTCTCTGGTTGCTGAGTCCTTTAGTTATATTTTAATGGACCACGCAGCAAATGAAGTAATTGTGAAGATCGATTCTGAATTTCCGCAAACAGTTTTTGTTAAAAAGGGATTTTAAACGTTATTGAATAATATTTACAGGAACAGTCAAGTTATCTTCAGTGATGTTATGTCAAATAGTTATCAATAGTTAGTACCTTAGAAGCAAAGGTATTTGTCCAGACAAGCCTAATGGAGAACCCAACGGTGTCCCCCGTCACAGAGCAAACAGGGAAATTAAAAATATATTTTGTCCGTCCACCCGTCCGGAGACACTTGAAAAGAAAGGTCACTATCAAAGATTTGGTTGCCACATCACACTTTAAGATGATGTGGCCCCCCATATATATAATATACCGGTAGTCCTCGACTTACGACGGAGTTCCTTTCCTGCGCGGCGTTGTAAAGCAAATGTCGACGTAAGTCGGAACATACATACAGTACATACTGCACCATATACCTACAGTACTGTACAGCAAACCCCCTACTTACGACTCCATCGACGTACGAACAACGGGACCTACGAACATATCATATTTAATAAAAATATGAAATTACTGTATTAAAAAAAAATATATATATATTTTTTTTGTGTTTAAATGTTCTTAATTTCATGTGTACATCACTTTGTTGCAGCTGTGGTTGTTTTAAAGGCTTTATAAATAATAATTATGATAAAAATGATCATTTCTGATCATTTTTGAGCAATCTTGGGCAGCAGGAAGTAGGTCTTCAGTTTACACGGTCACAAATTAATGTAGAACACCGGACGCCATTTTAGGTTCAGTCACGGGGGTCTCCGGTCACAAATTAATGTAGAACACCGGACGCCATTTTAGGTTAGCTGCCGGGAGCCGGCCTTTGAACACTGGTGACCAGGATCGCATCATATGGATTAATTACTAGCTGGAATCGCTCTGTGAGCTCTGTGGACGTCTCAGGCTGGAGCAGCAGCTGCAGATTGATCGCCGATGCACCGCCGCTCCAACACCAGCCCATGGCCTGGCTAGCAGAAGCTAACACAGGCCTTGAGCAGCTGCTGTGGTTCACTCGCCGGCTGCCGCGCTGCTCGGCCCGACAACAATCAACGCATGGCAACCTAAGATGTCGGCTTTGACCATCTCAAAGTAAGAAATTATATTTTTATTTATTCTGTAAATGTGAATAGCAATGTTTAACATTACAGTACACTACTGTACATGCTTAAATGTGTGCGCGCTCCGTTAGCGGTATTTCCACGACCTACGAACGGAATAAGGACCTACGAACTGGACGCTATTTTCACCCCCTAGCTACGGCAGAATCGAGCTGCGAACAGTTCTTATCTCCCTAACTCGGACGTAACTAGGGGGTCACCTGTATTCCCAAGCAAAGTCAAAAGTCAAAGTCAACTTTATTGTCAGAACTGCAATATGTACAGGACATACACAGGACCGAAATTGCGTTTCTCTCAGTCCCTCGGTGCAACAGTAACCATCTAAACACTAAACACTAAAACATTTAATAAACATAAGCATAAAATAGTAAAAGTGTAACACTGTCCTGAGTTTTTTCATAATAGTATAAAAGTATGAAAATTTACACCAACACTGAAACACCAAACACCCCTAAAACACCAAACACCCAATGAACATAAGCATAAAATGAAATAATAAAAGTGTAATACTGTCCTGAGTTTTTGCATAGTAGTATAAAGTAATAAGCACTTAGCCTATCCTAACAAAGTGCCCTACATAATTATCAAAACATACATTTGGGAGCCATAATGAAGTGAAAAAGATGGTGTAGAGGCAGGGGAACCGACTTGGGACCCGAAGGACCCAGGTTCGAACCCTAGTCACGGCATACCTTGTGGTGTCTATGGGCAGCATACCTCATCCCCAAATTGCCCCCTGGGCGCTTTCAATAGCTGCCCACTGTCCCACCTGGTGGTGGTTGGGTTAAATGCAGAGACTAATTTCATCTTGTATGGAAACATACACAGATGACAAATGTGACATTATTATATTATTATTAAAAAAGAGTTAATTTCCTACTGGGATGCTGTGGTGAAGCCTCCTCCGTATTCTCTATTGCGTTTACGTCGTAAACCACCGTCCATAAAACAGCTACTTTTCCACAGCCGCTGCCTGTTTCTGCCGGTCCAACAAGTTTTGTTTTGTTTTTTGAATGTCCAGAGGACCAGACTTAGCTTTTTTAGAGAGAAATGTAGAGAGTAATGTCCGCCGCTACATTAAAACGTAAAACCGGAAACCGGAAACTGCGTAACTCGGCTTTTCAAAATAAAAATTTCAAAATATTTATTTAAATTTTTTATGGGAGATGCGCGTCGTAACCGCGAAACGTCGTAACTCGAGACCGTCGTAAGTCGAGGACTACCTGTACAGTATATGTATAAATAAAGGTGTTTTAAACCCTTCCCACACTCTTGCAATATTCTAAACAATGTTTCTAAACTCTAAAAGCTCTAAAAGAGACAGAATGTCATGATTTCACCTCCATGCCTCCTCTGCTCTTTGCCACCTGCAAGTGTTTTTGGCCACGCCCACTCCCCGCTCTGCACAATGAACAGCTGATCAGCTGCAGCAGGAAGTTTATCCTGCAGTAAGGGCTGCACAAAGCTGTAGCAGGTGCTAGATAATTAAAGATAATTTATTTAAAATTCCATGCCGATCGTGCGGCTCATCCATCAATCAGCCAATTGTGTGTCATGTCCAAACTTATTTTGAAAAATCGCGATAGAGCGAGTCCGAGATAAACGAACCGCAAAGTAGCGAGGGACTACTGTATATACAGTAATTACTGTATACCGGTATATATATATATATTAGCATTAGCTCTCTACATATTTTCCTACTTGCCATATATATATATATATATATATATACTGTATATNTATATATATATATATATATATATATATAGAGAGAGAGAGAGAGAGAGAGAGAGAGAGAGAGAGATAATAAATACAGTAGCTAACTGTATGCTGTTAGCTCCAACACTAATATATACAGTCTATGGCAGTAGAAGCAGAGCTAATATACATATGGGTTAGCTGTATTTTACCTTAATTAAAAAAATATACATCAATTTGCATAAATATTGTTTCCAGAAATAAACATAGTTTAATTTTACACAATTTATATTGTTTTAACTGATTGATATTTGGACACCCTATGACCTGACAAGGAAAAAGCAGGTAAAGATAATGGCTGGAAGAATTTATCTATTGAAGCTGAGTGACACAAGTGACAAATCAACCCAGTTCATTTAACTGAAAGGATAAAAAAAATAAAAAGTTAAAAATTAACAATTCTTTGAGACATTACGAGTAGAATTGGTCAGAACCGATCTTTATAGTTTAGTAAAAAAAAATGACAAATTAAGTGTAAAAAAAAATAGGCACAACTTAGATGCCACATTAATGTAATTTAACTCCAATTGTGGTTACAGGGAGTCCTCGACTTCCGAACGAGTTCCGGACCTAAGGACCGTTCGTAACCCGATTTTGACGTAAGTCGGAACCCATGGCACGTGCGTTCGTAAGTCCGGATTTTCGTTCGTAAGTCGGAAAATTTATGCTAGCGCTGCGCCAAACACCGTTTTTCAACACAAACGTACATACTGGTTCATAAACATGCACAGAACTTTGTTTACAAACAGTTAGCTAACACACTTTCATCTAAAAACACCTAAAAAACACATACCAGTGCTGTATTTAATGTGCAACTGTATTGTTTGTAAGTCCGAGTTGCCGTAAGTCGAGGGCGACGTAAGTCGAGGACTCCCTGTATTTGGTTCAAATCTACTCAAACAAAGTACCGGTAAGTACAAACTGTTACACCAACTGGTTCAAACCTTGGTTTCACCGTCAACAGTTTGTTTTTACAGGTTTGGCTTGCAGAGCATTGGCTATGTTGCACGAAACATAGTTTCCTGGTGTTTTGTCACAATGAAAAACCTCTAAATCAAAAACCAATAATATCATTTGTTTTGTTGCCCCCTCCCTGTCCCCCTCTGCATCCAACTAATGAAAAGCTCACAGTCAGCACAGCTCATTATCATGATTATAACCCTTAGCTTACTTGTGTCGAGGCAAAATCTGGAATAATAAGCAGGCTCTATGCAAATGCAGTCTTTTGATTTATAATGTATGGCACCCAAGGGGGATGGGGGGGGGCATTGCTCAGGTGTGTCACCACTCTGATTACTGATTCATAACACTATTGCTAGAACACACACATGCACACACACATTGCCAAACAACCACACAGTAGCAGAAGGTGGGGGAATTGAGGAGACAATCAAATACATCTGTCCTGCCCACCCCCTCTCCCGTTCCCTCCACCTCGGTGGAAATTGAGCACTTCAGTGAGGACTATTGATTGGAGGCACAAGAGGTTGGTGGCAGGCAGCAGATGAGGCCAGACCGCACGGGGCTGCCTGCGGTGTCAGGGCAGCGACTGAGCCGGGGATGAGAGGAGTGGGGGGGCCCTGGGGACGTGAGCTGGGGTGGGTGGTGTGAACAGTGCGATGTGTTAATCTCACAGAAAATATTCAGCTACTTCTCTGAGTGAGGGTGGCTGCAGACTTGGTCGGTGTCTGCTCTCTGTCCTGAACAGATGGAGTACCAGTAACCACCAGCTAAAGGGATAGTCCTGATGTTTTGAATGGGTCTACGTGGAAAGATGATGAACAGATAATGTTTTACCTGTTGCAGATAACTTGTTGAAGTTTCAGTTTAATTCTGACCAGATTAATGAGCTAGAGCAATATGGATCGCTGTCGTCTCAAAAACAACTCCCGCCTCAAATAGTTAATTAATAAAGGCCTGGCGTTTCTCACGCGACAGTTTTTATCCAGGATGGCTACCACAACCACATTTTTTGCAATCCATGGTAAGACATGAAGTATGGGGCAGCACGGTGGGGCAGTAGGTAGAGCTGCTGCCTCTCAGCGAGAAGGTCGCTGGATTGAATCCCGACCCAGGGGCCTTTCTGGGTGGAGTTTGCATGTTCTCTCCGTGCTGCGTGGGTTTTCTCCGGGTACTCCGGTTTCCTCCCACAGACCAAAAACATGCATGTCAGGCTGATTGGTAACTCTAAATTGTGAGAGAGTGAATGGTTGTTTGTCTCATTTGTCTCTATGTGTCCCTGTGATGGACTGGAGACCTGTCCAGGGTGTCCCCGCCTCTTGCACAGTGACCCGAAAAGGAAGAAGTGGGTAAAGATAATGGATGCATGGTATGGGGTATGTGTTGAGGAGGACTCTCAGCCACTCCCACATAAAAATTGCTTCACTCTCAGCTATTTTAATTATGTTATAACCATTTCTGTGTTGGAAAATGTACTGTATATTAGCAGTGGTGGCCATCTTGAAACGTGTTGACTCCAAATGCCAGTCAGGGTGTTTGGTGTTTTAGGAGTGTTTGGTGTTTCAGTGTTGGTGTAAATTTTCATACTTTTATACTACTACGAAAAAACTCAGGACAGTGTTACACTTTTACTATTTTATGCTTATGTTTATTAAAGGGGACCACATATTCAAAATTCACTTTTTAATGTTTTTTTACTCAACTTTGGGTATTTACTTCATAAAAAACAGTCCTAAGGCCAAAAAAATGCACCCAGTGGTTTATTTACTCTAAGTAGATTTATTTATCTTTGATAAATACACTTCGTTTCCCACTTCCTGCGGTTTGTGACGTCACAAACCGTAGCCAACCACCTCAAACCTGAGTCCAGCCCCTCACCTAGCAACCCCTGGTTAGGCTCAACCCACTTCTGGCTTTATAAATAAAGTATAATTGTTATTTTTATGTTTTAGTTCAATTTTTAGTGTATTTGCGATCGCTCCCAACGCGCAGCCGGCAAAAATTAAACGAGCGGACCCCCGTCGTAGTGACCGGCGGCAACGGGACACTGCTTCTGGCGCGATGGAGCGGAGCTTCAACTGTACAGCCTCGCTGCTGCCTCGCAGCAGCGAGGACCTTCTCCTTACGGATTAATTTACGGGAGACACTTGGTGAACTTTGTGTTGTCTTGACTGGAACAGCGATAACTCCCAAAATCTCCGCGTGCAACGAGCGGAGCTGGCGAACACCGGAAGAGGAACAAGCTAACATTAGCTTCGGATTCGGGTGGTCTCATGCTAAAAGGAGCAGCAAATTGCGGCGCGCTCAGACGGGTTTCGGTAAGTTATCTTAAGCTAGCACTAACAGTAAGTCAAATGAGTAATAAAAAAAGAGCTAATTTTAAAACAACAACACATTACAGATACTGGCTGTTACAGAGGGCGTAAACAGATCGTTGAAGGGCGTGGACTTCAGAACTTGTATCAGAAACCGGTCGTTCAAAACGAAAGTTAAAAATGGCAGAATTAAAAAGGGTATAATTAATTATCTAAGAATTATTTTGTGTATTAAAATGAATTAATATTGTCAAGATAGCACACAGACATAACATAAAAATTTTAAAGACCTATATGTGGTCCCCTTTAAATGTTTTAGTGTTTAGTGTTTAGATGGTTACTGTTGCACCGAGGGACTGAGAGAAACGCAATTTCAATCCTGTGTATGTCCTGTACATATTGCAGTTCTGACAATAAAGTTGACTTTGACTTTGACTAAAGATGGACATCTTTAACTGAATGGTTCTAGAATTGCACCACATGTTGGAGTAGCTCTCTTACTTTCATTCTGAGATATTGCCTTTTAAAACTTTAATTCCTCTTTTGCCTGGATGTAAATCGCTTTTTTCGAATGATTATTTTCGCTGGTTTGGATGCTTTGCTACTGGAAGGATTTTTTACAGAAACTTTTTTTTTAACTTTAGGACTTTTGTTATGATTTGTAACCGTAACAACAAGGTGGTTTTCTACAACTGGGAGCTTCTGATTCACATCTGAAAAGTTCAAATAATACCTCAACTACAGCCCCAAATCCGAAAAGAGTTGAAAAGGAGGTGCCGTGGATGCATTCCCGTCTACCTGGAGGCAGTGCTCGAGTGCCTGACTGCAGAGATCTCGGAGGTGGCAGGAAACGTGGCTCATGACAGCGCATCTATAACAACTCTAATGACACCAGGATGAGCTAAAACAATTCATTTCCCTTTGGGATTATTAAAGTATTTTTGAATTGAATTGAATCTAGTTACTTTCTGAAAGTTTCATAAAAATCTGTCCAAGGGTGTGTCAGATAATTGGGTACAGGGTTGACTGCAACAGTTCCTGCCAAATTTTTATGTAATGATGTTGTGCAACGCTCGGATTATGTCAAGGATAACTCTCCCTTTTTGCCACTCATTTTTAGATCAATACTGTATCTGTAAAACTGGCAAACGTATAACCTTTTTTGTGTTTCTTAAAGCGTCCGTGACATGATTTTGTAACTATGCATAAAATTGCCCAACATAAATATCTTGTATCATTCAGCTATGTTCGTTTTTGCAAACAAACTTATAAATATATTTAAAGACCGTGTAAAGTGAATTTCAACATTTTCTTCAATAAACATTATAAATGTCGTAATTGTAATCTTGTAAATGAGTAAAAAGTCTCAAAATTGTAGCTCAATTAATTTTGGAGTTATAGATCAAACTGTGTATAAACACATTTCTCTTTCAGGATTTTTTAGGCGTGGTTTAAATGTGACCGCGTTTCGTCACGCGGTCACAAGCCCCACCCCCTGCAGCTCCAGCCGTTATAAATGCGTTCTTCGGTGGAGCCGTTCACTCGCTACCGACCGTCTCCCTCCAGTACTGGCGTGCTGCTGGAGCGACCACATGCCACCTGCACCTCCGCGCACCTCCGCCCCCCCCCCCCCCGCGCGCGCGCGTGTGTGTGGCGATCAGACCCCGCATGCATGTGACCGGGTCGCGCGCGCGCGTGTGTGTGTGTGAGTGAGAGGCGATCAGACCCCGCATGCGATGTGACCGGGTCGCGCGCGCGCGTGTGTGTGTGTGTGTGTGTGGCGATCAGACCCCGCATGCGATGTGACCGGTTCGGACCGCGAGTCCGCTCATCTTCTAAAATAGCGCTGATTATAACAGCGGAGTTATGTGTCCTCAACTTTAAAAACATAACCAGAGTTGTTAGTGCACTAAAAACAGCGTAACTCTTGGAAAAAGGAGCTGCTGGAAGCCAGAACTCAGATAAAAACAGAGCAGGTGGATCTCTGCTTCCCCCGTATGCCTCCCCACACAGCTCAGCTCTGAAGGGGGCTGGACATGGCGCAGTACAGCGCTGAAATCACGCCCACGTGCGACACGCCCCCAGCGTTCTAGAGCAAGGCAAAATCAAGTTTTTTCATGATTTTTGAGACTTAATTTTATAAGGAAATCAATGTTTTTAATCAGTCAGATTTATATGGGTGATTAATAACACATATTTATGCCGTGTGACAAAATAAAAACACAAATTTAATTTCACTTTACACGGTCATTAAAGGACAACACCCACCATGACAGTAACAATTCACCATATTGAACTATTACTGTAGTAGAATATTTCGTCTATTTTCATTTTTGCATTTGGGCCAGGCGAGGGTTAAAAAAAAAAAAAAAAAAAAAACGAGTCCCGAATGAATCCGGAAACGCGGCCGAAAAGTGTCGAAGTGTGGAGTGACTTTTGTCACGTCTCCACCCAGAAGGAAGGGATGAGTTTCCATGGAGGTTTATGAGAGTGAGAGTAAAACTGCATATTTCCTGGTGCATTTTTGTGTACAGCTGGACCAGTGGTCTGTTTTTATTTTTTATTTATTTTATAGACCTTTTTAATAAGATATAACACCGCTGCGACTGTTGCTGGCTGCTCTCCTCTCCTCTGCCCAGAGAGGAGCGAGCCGCGCGGCTTCTCCCGTCTTCTCCCTGGCTCCCCGTTCCGCTGCGTCAGCTTTGAAGTTCGTGCCGGGGCTCGGTTCTGTCCCAGCCTTGTTGCTGGAGCACGGGGAAGCACGGAGAGCACGGGAGAGCACGGGGAAGCCCGCGCGCTCAGAGCTCCGCGCCGCGGCTGCCTTTCTACTCCCGACCTGTCTGGTCAGGGGAGAGAATAAAAAGCCGATGCGGAAATGAATGAATTTGTCGCGATCAAGCGAATTAAACTAGTATGTCTACGTGGATGCTGCTCAGAATATGACAGACATCAGTGAGCAACCGCTTCTCTTTTTTTTTTCCTCTCTTAGAGCAGCGGTCATGGAAGTTGATGAAGGCTTATTAAAACTCCGCCTGTAACTCCAAGGCGGAATCTTTAGTGATGTGAATGCCCATATTTGGAGAGGGGCAGATCTTCCCGGAGCTTCTGCTAAAATCTGCTATAAATCATGAAATAACACATTTTGCATTATTTCTCTACAATATAAATAAACGCTCCTGTATTATTTTTAAATAAACTAATAAATATTAATGGCGATGCAATTTGAAAACATGGTGGGTCATGGACTTTAATTTTGATTTAAAAGTGATTTTAAACTTTGCGCCGTGTTTATTCACAGGAAATCCGATTACACACAAATGCAACATCTGTGACGTAGTATCGGGCAGAGGCAGTCTGCGTCTGTCTGGAGATCGCCTGTCTTGGAGCCCCCTCGCTTCCTGAAAAGGTAAAACTCAAATAAATACAGGTGCAGACCTAAATTAGAACCTGCTGTTTCTTGTTCATCTAACTTTCTGCTTCCCAAACTGAAGACAAATAGCTCAAATCTTCACTTAGATTGCTAAATTCGTCGGGTTTTAAATTGTCCGCCATTAATATGTAAAGCATACCAGAGCCCTCTGCCCGATACTACGTCTCAGATGTTGCATTCACGTGTACCGTATTTTTCAGACTATAGGTCGCACCCGAGTATAGGTCGCATTGTTCAATTATTGTCAAAGAATTGGAAAAATCCATATATAGGTCGCACCTACGTCAAAATGTGGACCGTGTTTAGCTCTGCTGCAAATGTCTCTTCCACAGGAGCACACAGCAAGGCTTTTAAGAAGATTAACACTTAAAAACAATTAATTGTTTGATAAAAAATTATAGCAAATATGTGTCTGAGCTGAACTTTTCTTTAATAAATGAATAATTTTAGCAGGATAAACACCTAAAATATATATTTGTTAGCTGATATTATTGTAAGAGTGTGTCTCAGTTTAATTTTTGTTAATAAATGATTACAAATCAGCTTATTTTATAAAAAGCCATATATAGGTCGCACCTGACTACAGTATTGCAGGCCATGAAAAAATGATAAAAAGCCACGACCTATAGTCCGTAAAATACGGTAATCGGATTTCCCGTGAATAAACACGGCGCAATGTTTAAAATCACTTTGAAATCAAAATTAAACATAGCTGAATGATACAAGATATTTATGTTGGGCAATTTTATGCATAGTTACAAAATCATGTCACAGACGCTTTAAGGTCAGTTGACTGTGGTAACCATCTTGAATTGTGTTGAATCCTAAATTTACCGGTAATCTTTTTAATTTTAATTTTTATCCTGGAATGTACGCGAGGTACGCGACCAGAGGTACGCGAGGTACGCGACCAACACCATTTATGATGGGGGTGGCGTACTGCTGACCTCAACTCGGGATGTTGTGAGTCGGTGGGCGGAGTACTTCGAAGACCTCCTCAATCCTACTGGCACGTCTTCCACTGAGGAAGCGGAGCCTGGGGACTTTGGGTCGGGTTCTCCGATCTCTGGTGCTGAGGTCGCCGAGGTGGTTAAAAAGCTCCGCGGTGGCAAGGCTCCGGGGGTGGATGAGATTCGCCCGGAGTTCCTTAGGGCTCTGGATGTTGTAGGGTTGTGTTGGCTTACGCGACTCTGCAATATCGCGTGGACATCGGGGGCAGTTCCCTTGGATTGGCAGACTGGGGTGGTGGTTCCCCTATTCAAAAAGGGGGACCGTAGGGTGTGTTCCAACTATAGGGGGATCACACTCTTAAGCCTCCCTGGTAAGGTCTATTCAGGGGTTCTGGAGAGGAGGGTCCGTCGGATAGTCGAACCTCGGATTCAGGAGGAGCAGTGTGGTTTTCGTCCTGGTCGTGGAACACTGGACCAGCTCTACACCCTCAGCAGGGTCCTGGAGGGTGCGTGGGAGTTTGCCCAACCAGTTTACATGTGCTTTGTGGACTTGGAGAAGGCATTCGACCGCGTCCCTCGGGGGGTTCTGTGGGGGGTACTCCGGGAGTATGGGGTACCAGGCCCTTTGATAAGGGCTGTTAGGTCCCTGTACGACCGGTGTCAGAGCTTGGTCCGCATTGCCGGCAGTAAGTCAGGCTCGTTTCCGGTGAGAGTTGGACTCCGCCAAGGTTGCCCTTTGTCACCGATTCTGTTCATAACTTTTATGGACAGAATTTCTAGGCGCAGCCAAGGTGTTGAGAGGATCCGTTTTGGTGACCTTAGAATCGCTTCTCTGTTTTTTGCAGATGATGTGGTCCTACTGGCTTCATCAGTTCGTGATTTACAACTTTCACTGGAGCGGTTTGCAGCCGAGTGTGATGCGGCCGGGATGAGGATCAGTTCCTCCAAATCCGAGGCCATGGTCTTGAGCCGGAAAAGGGTAGCATGCCCTCTCCGGGTCGGGGAGGAGGTCCTGCCCCAAGTGGAGGAGTTTAAGTATCTCGGGATCTTGTTCACGAATGAGGGAAAACTGGAGCGTGAGATCGATAGGCGGATAGGTGCAGCGTCCGCAGTGAAGCGGGCGCTGTACCGGTCTGTCGTGGTGAAGAGAGAGCTGAGTCAAAAGGCAAAGCTCTCAATTTACCGATCGATCTACGTTCCCACCCTCATCTATGGTCATGAGCTTTGGGTTATGACCGAAAGAACAAGATCTCGGATACAAGCGGCTGAAATGAGTTTTCTCCGCAGGGTGGCTGGACTCTCCCTTAGAGATAGGGTGAGAAGCTCAGTCATCCGGGAGGGACTCGGAGTAGAGCCGCTGCTTCTCCACATCGAGAGGAGCCAGTTGAGGTGGCTCGGGCATCTGGTTAGGATGCCTCCTGGACGCCTCCCTGGTGAGGTGTTCCGGGCATGTCCCACCGGGAGGAGACCCAGAGGAAGACCCAGGACACGCTGGAGGGACTATGTTTCTCGGCTGGCCTGGGAACGCCTTGGGATTCCCCCAGAGGAGCTGCTCCAAGTGGCTGGGGAGAGGGAAGTCTGGGCCTCCCTACTTAGGCTGCTACCCCCGCGACCCGACCCCGGATAAGCGGAAGAAGATGGATGGATGGATGGATTGTTTGCTGACACCGATACTTCACACCACTGATGATCAACGAGTCAGAATTCAACACTTCAAACTGAAGTCGATCAAAAAGTTTCCCACAACTACAGAACTTCACTTCGAAATATTAAAACTGTTGCTTTAAATAACAAAAATATATGAAAAATGGTCTCGTAGATTGCACAATCACAATAAAGGCAACTTTTTATGTTAACTTCGCCTGACTGGGGCTTGTGTTTGTGTGTGTTCTCTGCTGTATCACAGACAGTAGTGAAGGTATGTGTGCAGACAGGTCCTACATCATTTTAAGTAGCTCTTTAGGTTGTGACAGAGATTAATGACGGCCAGGCAAACCGTCCAGCTGGCGGACCTTTGAGCGCACGGACAAACCACACACGTGAACACACGCACACAAACACACACACAATGGCTCAAATTGGAAGGAGGTGGGGACAGTCCCTATGGATGCACAGGGACATCAGCTGAGAGAAGATGTAACCTGGGGAAAATTAGACAAAAGTTAAAGGAAAAGGGTGTTAAATTCCAAAAACCCAGCAGACTTAACAGTGAGGACACCAAAGAGAAGATAAAATGCGTGTGTGTCTGAACATTTAGCACCTGGCACAACACACGGCTGCAGATTGATTGGTTCTTGCATTTTTTTTTATACTTCCAAGTGAATAGCAAGGCTAAAAGATGGGCTAAATGAAAAACAACATCAATGTTTTATCATTCAATCTTGCTCCAGAACTGAAAGCAGCTCGAGCTCGTTGCAGGAGCAGATGAGGCCGTGACATAAATGTGAAAGGCAGAACGTCAGAAGAGAAAGGTCAGTGCAGGAGGTTTTATGCCGGGAGGGAGCCAGAAAGCATAAAAAGAATATTCTCACATCAAAGTGTTCTGGGATTATCTTAATGTATTAGTCATAGTCTCAGGCTGTGTCTTTGTACAGATTGTGTTTATAGACGGAATAAACAGTAAAAACCGATGCTCTTCTTCCTTTGCAGTTTCACTTTGACCCTCTCGTTGAAAGTAAAGGTATCGATTACTGCAACTCCCTTCTCTATGGCCTCCCCAACAAATCTCTCCACAAGTTACAGATGGTCCAGAACTCAGCTGCCCGTGTCATCACTCAAACCTCCTACTATAACCACATCACTCCTGTCCTGCAGCAGCTCCACTGGCTCCCGGTTAAATCACGCATCATCTTCAAAATTCTACTTCTCACGTTCAAAGCTATCCACAACCTTGCCCCTCCTTATCTATCTGACCTCCTACAAATCTCCATCCCATCACGCTCTCTCAGATCCTCCTCTTCGCTACATCTCCATGTACCCTCTGCCCGCCTCTCCACCATGGGGAGCAGGGCCTTCACCTGCTCTGCCCCTCACCTCTGGAACGCTCTACCGCCAGACCTTCGAAACACCACCTCCCTTTCTCTGTTCAAGACAGCCCTGAAAACACATCTCTTTAGACTAGCTTATCATTAACTTTACTAAATGTATTTTTATTATTTTGCATTTTATAATCTTTATGTATTTTATATTTCAATTTGTCGCTGATAATGTTTGATCTGTATTACACTGTATTGGTTTGTTAAGTGTCCTTGGGTGTCCTGAAAGGCGCTTTTAAATAAAATGATTATTATTATTATTATTAT
>JBBPBX010001439.1:0-18421 GCA_038048925.1 Garcialebias charrua
TGCAGGTGACTCTTTTCCTGCATCTCAAAGTGTAAATGTCTGTGATGGTGGGGAGACTGACTCCAACAGACTTCTGTGCAGCCTTCACCACTCTCTGCAGAGCTTTTCTTTCTGCAACTGTGCAGCCCCCATGCCACACGTTGATGCTGGAGCACAGGATGCTCTCCACTGCACACCTGTAGAAGGAGGTGAGGACTGGGCTACTCAGACCAGCTCGTCTCAGCCGTCTGAGGAAGTAGAGTCTCTGATGACCTTTCTTGATCAGGCTGGTGGTGTTGTTGGTCCAGCTGAGATTATCATTCAAGTGTACACCCAAGTACTTGTAGCTGGAGACCACTTCCACCACTGATCCACCTATGTTCAGTGGGGTGTGGGTTTGTTTGTTCCTTCTGAAGTCCACAATCATCTCCTTTGTCTTCTTCACATTCATGTGAAGGTTATTCTCTTTGCACCAGCTCTCCAGGTGTTCCACCTCCTGCCTGTAGCTGGACTCATCATTGTTTGTGATGCATCCCACCACCGCTGTATCATCTGCAAACTTTACAATATGACAACCTGGATGGGTAGCTGCACAATCATATGTGAGCAGAGTGAACAGAAGGGGGCTCAACACACATCCATGAGGAGAGCCAGTGCTGAGGGTAATGGTGGAGGAGGAGAAGTTGTGGATCTTCACGGACTGAGGTCTGTTTATTAAGAAGTCTAGTACCCAGTTACAAATGGAGGGGCTTAGTCCAAGTGTGAATAGTTTGTCCATCAGAGTTTGGGGGATCATGGTGTTGAAGGCAGATGTGAAGCCCACAAAGAGCATACGGACGTAGGAGTCCTTCTGATCCAGGTGGGTGAGAGCATTGTGGACCACGGAAGAGATGGCGTCCTCTGTTGATCGGTTCTCACAGTATGCATACTGATGAGGGTCCTCGTTGATGTTGACGGTTGTTTTGATGTGGGTCATGACCAGTTTTTCGAAGCATTTTGCAACTATCGGGGTGAGGGCCACCGGCCGATAGTCATTCAGACCAGTCACTGTGGAGCTTTTTGGGACTGGGATGATGGTGGCGGTCTTCAGGCAGGTGGGGACTGTTTCCAGAGCAAGTGAGGTGTTGAAGATGTCAGCCAGCACCTCACAGAGCTGATCAGCACATTCCTTCAGAACTTTCCCGGGGATGTTGTCCGATCCAGTTGCTTTATGAGGGTTGATCCTTCTGAGACTACTCCTCACTTCTGTTGCGGTCTCGCTGAGATACTCTTCATCTGGTGATGAGGTGAGTCTGGTGCTGGGTGGTCTGTTTGGGTCTTCAAACCATGCATAAAACTTGTTGAGGGCATCAGGCAGAGATGGGTCTTTGGGGCATTGTTTTCTCCTGCCTTTATAATCAGTTATTCATTTGATGCCCTTCCACATGCTCCGTGGGTCTTGTGATGTGAACTGTCCCTCGATCTTCTGTGCGAATGTGGCCTTGGCCCTCTTAATGCCAGCAACCAGCTCTTTCCTGGCCTTTCTCAGCTCCTCTGAGTTTCCAGACTTGAAGGCAGTGTTCCTGGCTGCCAGCAGGGTACGAACCTCTTTGTTTAACCAGGGTTTTGTGTTGGGGTAAGATTTAACATATTTTTTTATGGATACATTTTCAGAGCATGTACTAATATAACCCAGTACTGAAGATGCATAAAGTTCCAGATCCACTGAGCTTCTATCAGCAGCAGCCTGCCTGAAAACACTCCAATCAGTTTTTTCAAAGCAGTCTCTCAGCATGGGGGTGCTGTTCTGGAGCCAAATTTTTACTTCCTTTTTTTCTGGTTTACAATGTCTTAGTGGGGGGAGTTGTGCTGGGACCATGAGGAGGGATAAATGATCAGAAGCCTCGAGCGGTGGGCGTGGCTTCGCTGTTTACGCGCCTCTTACATTTGTGTAGACGTGATCGAGGGTGTTACTCCCTTGTGTTGCTATGGATACATGTTGATTAAAGGTAGTGTAACAATATAGGAGTTATTAGTCAGTTTCACAGACTCAGTTTTCCATGGGTTAACAGACTATGTTTTCCAAAGGATTGAAAGCTTACCGCAAAGGGATTACCTACGAACAGTATGGAATTTCCAAAAACATTATGGGAGTATAATTTTGAACTTTTTTTTTGACTTTTTTTCCACTTGCTGGATTACATAGAGGTCAGAGACATTCGGTGGTATCCTTTCGTGTTGGAACTCATCTCCAAGGACAGGCGATGACTTCCAAAAAGGGGGACTGTAGTGATACACCTAGCCTCTGATATTTCTGTCTTGACCTTCAAGTACACCTCTCTACACCTCTCTGAATCACTCAGTGTTACACTTGCTTGAACCTCAAGGAGACAGATGGACACTTATATATTTTAACAATTATTATGAATTAATGGACACTAATTAATCAGATTGAACTTTCTCTTTAATGTGTGTTAATTCAGAATTGATCAAACAGTATTTTTGTCATTTCAATGATGATTTTACTAAACTGGTATATTTTAAATATGACAAAGTTAAGAGAACATCTCAGAATGATCATGTTTTGAACTGTCTGCTCTAGGCAGAATAAGTGTCGAAAGTTGAAGGAACAATCCTTCGTATTTGTTTGAACTGTTTTTGTTTCAAAGGAAAAGTGCTAGACATAGCTTGCTTTCGGTCTCCCGTCCTTTCTAAAAACAATGAATCAGTTCTCAAAACAAAGTACGGACTTGTGCACATGCACCTGCATCTTCTCACGTATGTTTTCTATGTTTTGTCTACCCTATCATCTGTCACTCAAACTCACTCATTTGCAAAGTCACACCCTCTCTAGGGGTGCAACAACCAATCAGCAGGAAGTATGGGACTAAGTCACACCCCCTTCTTAAGGGGCACTTCCTGGATTTTGGTTTAGAGTTTTTGGGAAGACAACTAACTGCCAACTGGTTGCTCTCCTTTGGGAAAAGCTGGAGACGCCCGGTCATTGTGCCAACTCGACCCACGTCTCAGCTGAGAGTCACGGCAAAGCCTTGCTGTGCCTCAACACTCATTTCTGAAAGAGTTTGTTTTCTGAAGTTTATTGTGAAAGTGCAGCCAGTAGCTGGCTCTGCTCCTGCCGGGAGAAGCGGTTCTTC
Organism: Garcialebias charrua; assembly: GCA_038048925.1. Classification (NCBI taxonomy): domain Eukaryota; kingdom Metazoa; phylum Chordata; class Actinopteri; order Cyprinodontiformes; family Rivulidae; genus Garcialebias; species Garcialebias charrua. The sequence continues at coordinate 3,114 of JBBPBX010001439.1, forward strand.
TCACTAGTCTGAATCAGCTCACACGCGCGGAGGTCATCTGGGCGTGAACTGGACAACACAGTCCGTTAGTGTCCACAAACCTCAACTCTTATCTCCAAGACGTATCGTCAACAGGTAACGAGGCGTTGATTGTGTCCTGAACGTGTGGGAAGCCCAGCTGAACCGTATTGGAGGGTGCCACTCTGGTTGTTTCAAATAATTAATTTCAGTTAACTTAGCTTTCATCTTCTTCCTCCTTAAACTCCTCCTTATGTTTATTTTCATCATGGTAAACTTTAAGTAATGTGCCAACAGAAAGGTCCAACTGTCTGTTTGTTTTAATTTGAATTCTTGTCAACGTAGTTATTAAATCAGAGCTAATATCGATACAAATGTTTATGTAATTTTTGTGATAGTTTCAATAAAAGGTCTATTTTTTTGGTAGACCAACATAAATTGAAGTCTAAGCGTGAAATTACATTTCTGGCTAATCACCTCGTTAGATTTGTTGATTTAATCTGAAAAAGTTGAGACCCCGTGAATTGGTGTCAAGTTTGTGCAGATAAAGTCTGCTCAGACTTGCACGTCTAAACTATAGGTAAGTCAGTAAACTGACTAATAACTCCTATATTGTTACAGTAGGGAGACAGTCCTTTAAATTCACGGGGTTGAAGTCACCTAAAACAATGCAGAGCCCCTTTGGGTTTTTACACTGCAGCGAGCTGATTGTCATGAATTTCTTCCAGGGCGACATTAGCATAGCATCAGGAGCGATGTAGATAACTGAACTGTAGATCTGTGAACTGTAGATTACTGAATCAGATTTTACCATTCAGACTTTACTGAGTCTGAATTTACTTAGTCTGACTTTACTGAGTCAGACTTTCTTGAGTCTGACTTTAGTGAGTGAGAGTTGACTGAGTCTGACTGTACTGTGTCAGATTTTACCGAGACTGAATTTACTGAGTCAAACTTTACTGAATCAAACTTTGTTCAATCCAGCTTGACTGAGTTTGACTTTACTCAATCTTGACTTTAGTGAGTCTGTCTTTAGTGAGTCTGTCTTTACTGTCTTTACTGAGTCGTTCTTTACTGAGTCTGTCTTTACTGAGTCTGACTTTACTGTCTTTACTAAGTCACACTTTACTGAATCGGACTTTACCGAGTCGGACTTTACTGAGTCTGACTTCACCAAGTTTAACGTTACCCAATTGGACTTTACTGAGTCTGAATTTGCTGAGTCAGATTTACTTAGTCTGACTTCACCAAGTTTGACTTTATTGAGTCAGACTTTACTGAATCAGACTTTACCGGTTGGACTTTACTGAGTCTGAATTTACTTAGTCTGACTTTACTGAGTCTGACTTTCTTGAGTCTGACTTTAGTGAGTCAGAGTTCACTGAGTCTGACTGTACTGTGTTAGACTTTACTGAGACTGAATTTACTGAGTCAAACTTTATTGAATCAGGCTTTACTGAGTTTGACTTTACTCAGTCTTGACTTTACTGAGTCACACTTTACTGAGTCTGACTTTACTGATTTTGACTTTTCTTGAGTTTGACTTTACTGAGTCTGACTTTACGGAGTCTGTCTTTACTGAGTCTGAATTTACTGATTTTGACTTTTCTCGAGTTTGACTTTACTGAGTCTGACTTTACGGAGTCTGTCTTTACTAACTCTGAATTTACTGATTTTGACTTTACTGAGTCAGACTTTACTGAGTCTGTATTTACTGAGTCAAACTTTACTGAGTCAAACTTTACTGAAAGGCTTTACCGAGTTTGACTTTACTGAGTCAGACATTGCAGAGCCCAACTTCACAGAGTCTGACTTTACTGAGTTTGACTTTACTGAGTTTGACTTTACTGAGTTTGACTTTACTGAGTTTGAGTTTATTGAGTCAAACTTTAGTGAGTCTGTCTTTACTGAGTCTGTCTTTACTGAGTCTTTCTTTACAGAGTCAAACTTTACTGAGTCAAACTTTACTGAGTTTGACTTTACTAAGTCAGACATGGCAGAGTCTGACTTTACAGAGTCTGACTTTACTGAGTTTGACTTTACTGAGTTTGACTTTACTGAGTCGGACTTTACTGAGTCTGTCTTTACTGAGTCAAACTTTACTGAGTCAAACTTTACTGAAAGGCTTTACCGAGTTTGACTTTACTGAGTCAGACATTGCAGAGCCCAACTTCACAGAGTCTGACTTTACTGAGTTTGACTTTACTGAGTTTGACTTTACTGAGTTTGACTTTACTGAGTCGGACTTTACTGAATCAGACTTTACAGAGTTTGACTTTACTGAGTTTGACTTTACTGAGTTTGACTTTACTGAGTCGGACTTTACTGAGTTTGACTTTACTGAGTCAGACTTTAATGAGTCTGTCTTTACTGAATCTCTCGTTACTGTCTTTACTGTGTCTTTACTGAGTCTGACTTTACTGTCTTTACTGAGTCACACTTTACTGATTCTGACTTTACAGAGTCAGACTTTACTGAGTCTGACTTCACCAAGTTTAACGTTACCCAGTTGGACTTTACTGAGTCTGAATTTGCTGAGTCAGATTTACGTAGTCCGACTTGACCAAGTTTGACTTTATTGAGTCCGACTTTACTGAGTCTGAATTTACTGAATCAGACTTTACCGGTTGGACTTTACTGAGTCTGAATTTACAGTACTTAGTTTGACTTTACTCAGTCAGACTTTCTTGAGTCTGACCTTAGTGAGTCAGACTGTACTGAGACTGAATTTACTGAGTCAAACTTTACTGAATCAAACTTTATTGAATCAGGCTTTACTGAGTTTGACTTTAATCAATCTTGACTTTACTGAGTCACACTTTACTGAGTCTGTCTTTACTGAGTCTGAATTTACTGATTTTGACTTTTCTTGAGTCTGACTTTACTGAGTCTGACTTTACTGTCTGTCTTTACTGAGTCTGAATTTACTGATTTTGTCTTTACTGAGTCGAACTTTACTGAGTCAAACTTTGCTGAAAGGCTTTACCGAGTTTGATTTTACTGAGTCAGACATTGCAGAGTCTGACTTTACAGAGTCTGACTTTACTGAGTTTGACTTTACTGAGTTTGACTTTACTGAGTTTGACTTTACTGATTTTGACTTTACTAAGTCGGACTTTACTGATTTTGACTTTACTGAGTCGGACTTGACTGATTTTGACTTTACTGAGTCTGACTTTACTGAGTCGAACATTTTTAGTCAGACTTTACTGATTTTGAATTTAATGAGTCTGAATTCTGGTTTGCTTGTAACTTAGTTACTAGGCTTTACTGATGTTGCTGTATACCTCAGGAGTTGAGCTCAGGGAACAGAACACCTGTTCACCTGTACTTCTGTTGAAGAACTAATGATGAGGAAACATCTGTCAGAGGAACTTCATTTTAATCTGTAATCTCTTAGCTTTAATCAAACTGATATTCATTTTGAAATATTCATTTTTTATTTATTCCAAAACTGATTATTAGAAATAGTTGTGAAATACCCATTGTATACCAATGTGATGCTTTCAAACACATCAAACTTTATTCAGTTTTCTGTTAAGAAACAAACTATGTTATCAAAGAGACAATTAATACAATTAATTTATCTGATTCTCTTCTTGCTGGTAGTGTGTGTGTGTGTGTGTGTGTGTGTGTGTGTGTGTGTGTGTGTCCTTGTTTATGCTACGTTGTAAGGCCCAGTTTTCTGAGTTTTACCAAATTGTGAGGCCCAACTGGTTCTTATGGGGCCCAAAGCCCGGGCCCCATAAGAAGAAGTCCCGTTGGTGGGTTAGGGGTTAGGTTTAGGTCTAAGGTGTGAATTGAGGATGTGTTAAGGTTAGGGTTAGGTATGCATTGGTAATGGTTAGGTTTAGGGTAAAGGTCAGGGTTAGGCTATAGAAATGAATGAAAAATGAATGGAAGTCAATGCAATGGCCCCACAAAGATAGTAAAACAAACCTGTGTGTGTGTGTGTGTGTTTGTGTGTGTGTGTGTTTTTGGGGGGCATAGATTACTCTTTCCTGTCTGCAGCTCTGTGACTTCCTGTCTTAAGACGCCCAGTTTCCATCTGAGCTATAAAGTAAGGCAGAAACCCTCTGACCTTTGCTGACCTTCATCACTCCCATCCTCCTCCTCTTGCATCACCTCCTCATCTCTCGGGAAGAATTCACCTCATTTCTTTTACAGAAAGAAGTACAGAAATACTTTTTTCTGTGGTAGTTTCTTGTCCATGTCTATAGAAGTTTATTTGTTTTTTCATGGAATGGATTTGTTGGTTTGTCAGAGTTTGTTCTTCACGAGTTAACCCTCCTGCTGCCCTCGGGTCGAGTTGATTGATTAACTGATTCAAATTTTAAAACAGATTTATTTATTTGTGTAAATCCTCTTTCTGAAAATCTCAGTTCCTTTAAAGTAGACCTGATGCAACAGAGAGGTTCGGACAGTCAGTTTTAATGTGACAGATCCAGTTTTCTGTAGTCCAGATCAAATATCTGAGATGTTTCAGTCCACGGCAGTACGGTGGAGCAGAGGTTAGGACTGTCACCTCTCAGCAAGAAGGCTACAGGTTCACCTCCCGGCCTTTCTGTGTAGAGTTTACATGTTCTCCATGTGGGTTTTCTCTGATTTCATCTCACAGACCAAAACCCTCCATGTTATGTTCATCAGTAACTCTAAACTGTCCCCAGGTGTGCGTGAGAGTGTGAATGGTTGTTTGTCTCATTTGTCTCTGTGTCTGTGCGGGATGGACTGGAGACATGTCTGGGTGTCTCTCACCTCTCCCACAGTGACTGCTGAACATTGACACCAGCTCCCCATGACCTGGAAAAGACCAAACCCCTCCAGTACCCCTGAAAGAGGTTTTACAGTCTAAGAGCTCAGACTACATGTCTGACAGAAGGATTGTTACGTTTCCCTCATCTGCAGTCCACCCACAGACCGATGGTTCTGGTGCAACCTTTACTGGTCCTGTGTAGAACTGGTCCAGGTTGGTAAAACACCACAAACGAAGAAACAGGACAAGTAGTGGACTCCAAGATAGACAGAAAATCCCATGGATGGATGTTGGATTGAAATTGGATGGATGCAGGATGGATGTTTGATGGATATTTTTCTTGAATTATGTCATAAATTATTAAAATGTTTTTGTTTTAACAAACAATATGACCAGTTTGATTCTGCGTTTGCCTCACTAGAGCTGCTGAGTGGAAGAACTATATAATGTAGCAAACAGATGCCAAAGCACCTGCCCAAGTCGTGTATCTGGGAGTTCAATTTAAAGAAATTATTGATCCAGTAAAACCTGAAGCCACTAATGCGCTGAAGTTTTCTGCTTGAATGGACTAATAATTCATCCATGCAGTGTCTTTACACACTTTTCTGTGCAGGGTGGTGGGGAGCTGGTGCATATTTCCAGCAGACATTGAGGAAGATGGGGTGCACCCAGAACAGATTGCCAGTCCATCACAGGGTCACTTAGAGACAAATGAGACAGACAACCACTCCTGCTGAACACTAGCTATAATTTAGAGTTACCAGTTAACCTAACTGTTAACCTTGGAATAATAATGATATGGAAAAATTTGTGAGAATACAATTACCGGTACCTTACGGGTCATTTTTATTACAAACTGCATTCGAAAGGAAATGCAGAGCAACTCCAATCTGCATCAAAAAAATAAAATTAAACCAAGGTGCATGAGTTTCTGACTTTTGTCAAGACTAGAATCATCTCCAGCGTCAGTATCAGTAACAAGTAACCGTTTGCATAACTTTGGGATACTATCGATGTACTAAGACTTTGTAATATTTGTCAGAGCGCTTTACAACTAATGCGAAGCCTTTCAAGACTCCTATCAGGCTTATTTCTGACTTTTGTCAAGACTAGAATCATCTCCAGCGTCAGTATCAGTAACAAGTAACCGTTTGCATAACTTTGGGATACTATCGATGTACTAAGACTTTGTAATATTTGTCAGAGCGCTTTACAACTAATGCGAAGCCTTTCAAGACTCCTATCAGGCTTATTTCAACTGACAGTTGCTTCAGCAGGTAGGCGTTAGAGCTGATTACTTTAGTGGGTTCTTGTTTCATCTAAAAAGAAAAATCTGTCTTGTGATTTTCTGGGCTGTTGCGAGAAAACATTTTTTGTTTCTTTTATTAATGTCTCAAATTTCTCTTTGTGGACGTTAACATCAACGACTGATGGTGTTAAAGAGCATGCAGACCAAATAGACCATGTCATTGCTGTCATCTGTGCTTTGCTTTCATGGTCTTTGAGGGTCTGCATGGCTGCTTAGTCTGCGTCTGCTGCCCTTATCTTTGCTGTCTTACTGTCATTCCCAACACTGCTGAAGCAGCACCAAAACAGTTCGTGTTTGAAAATGTTGAGATACTTTCATGCCTGAGGTCCATTTCCATTTTTTTCTATACTATCCTCCTCTCCATCACCATCTGTGCTGTGGAGTTTATCAGACTGAGTGACAGTAGCATAGAAAAGATGTTGGAAAAATATCACAGTGCTATTTTTTTCTTGATCAAGAATTGTTCTTTGAATGCAGTAGTTTATCGTCTACCTCAAACTGCACCCAAAACATCAAGGATGTGAGTCATTTTTTGTTGTTGCTATAAAGCTTGTTTGCTTAGTTTGCACCAGTTTTGAGATCAGTAATAGACAACATGAAGCCAGCTGACCTGACAACAGATTTTGGTTCGTGAGCAGAGAGAAAACAGGCCACAAAGAGTTTTACTTTGTCCAAGAGCTCCTCTAAGATCATGCCCACTTCAAGGACTGCTTAAAATATTTATGATACAAGGATAGAGGTTAGATAGATGAAGTGCCAGGGCCTGCACCCTTAAAGTATGAATCACAAAGCTTTGAGAGAGATGTGAAAAGTCAAACTATGACTTGAACAAATGCTGCTTGTAAACAGAGCGTGCACACTGTCAGAAACGTGTACGATAACACATATGTTCAATTAAAATCATAATTTTAATCTACATTGGCCATTTTCCTTTTTCGGCTTCTCCCTTCGTCAGGGGTCACTACAGCGAACTAGTCGCACGAAGACTTGGCAATTGTTTCTACGCCGGATGCCCTTCCTGACACAACCACAGACCACCGAGCTACCACAGCTGTCTATGTGGAGCAGATAGCTGATATCTAGGGTTCCCAGGGGAGCAGATGGTGTGGGTTAAGGGCCTTGCTCAAGGGCCCAGAGTGGGGCAGACAAGAGTGGAGGCAGGTGGGACTGCTCCACTTATTCCACCCACATTTTTGATGTTGTCGGTACCGGGGCTTGAGCAATAAGTAAACCCGTTAGTAAATAAGTAAACCCGTAACATAACATACCTTGAACCGGCAATCTTCCGATTACAAGTTCACCTTCTTAACCTCTGTGCCACCACTCCCACCACAAGATCAACTACTTGATGGAAATACCATACCATACCATCATACCATAACATACCATACATAACATAACATACCATACATAACACAACATAACATAGCATACCATACCATACCATACCATACCATACATAACACAACATGACATATCATACCATACCATACATACCATACCATACCATACCATACATAACATACCATACCATACCATACCATACCATACCATACCATACCATACATACCATACCATACATAACATACCATGCCATACCATACCATACATACCATAGCATACGTAACATAACATACCATACCATACATACCATACCATACGTAACGTAACATACCATACCATACCATACATAACGTAACATACCATACCATACCATACCATACATAACATACCATACCATACCATCCATCTATCCATCCATCCATCCATCCATCTTCTTCCGCTTATCCGGGGTCGGGTCGCGGGGGTAGCAGCCTAAGTAGGGAGGCCCAGACTTCCCTCTCCCCAGCCACTTGGAGCAGCTCCTCCGGGGGAATCCCAAGGCGTTCCCAGGCCAGCCGAGAAACATAGTCCCTCCAGCGCGTCCTGGGTCTTCCTCTGGGTCTCCTCCCGGTGGGACGTGCCCGGAACACCTCACCAGGGAGGCGTCCAGGAGGCATCCTAACCAGATGCCCGAGCCACCTCAACTGGCTCCTCTCGATGTGGAGAAGCAGCGGCTCTACTCCGAGTCCCTCCCGGATGACTGAGCTTCTCACCCTATCTCTAAGGGAGAGTCCAGCCACCCTGCGGAGAAAACTCATTTCAGCCGCTTGTATCCGAGATCTTGTTCTTTCGGTCATAACCCAAAGCTCATGACCATAGATGAGGGTGGGAACGTAGATCGATCGGTAAATTGAGAGCTTTGCCTTTTGACTCAGCTCTCTCTTCACCACGACAGACCGGTACAGCGCCCGCTTCACTGCGGACGCTGCACCTATCCGCCTATCGATCTCACGCTCCAGTTTTCCCTCATTCGTGAACAAGATCCCGAGATACTTAAACTCCTCCACTTGGGGCAGGACCTCCTCCCCGACCCGGAGAGGGCATGCTACCCTTTTCCGGCTCAAGACCATGGCCTCGGATTTGGAGGAACTGATCCTCATCCCGGCCGCATCGCATTCAGCTGCAAACCGCTCCAGCGAAAGCTGTAGATCACGAGCTGATGAAGCCAATAGGACCACATCATCTGCAAAAAACAGAGAAGCGATTCTAAGGTCACCAAAACGGATCCTCTCAACACCTTGGCTGCGCCTAGAAATTCTGTCCATAAAAGTTATGAACAGAATCGGTGACAAAGGGCAACCTTGGCGGAGTCCAACTCTCACCGGAAACGAGCCTGACTTACTGCCGGCAATGCGGACCAAGCTCTGACACCGGTCGTACAGGGACCTAACAGCCCTTATCAAAGGGCCTGGTACCCCATACTCCCGGAGTACCCCCCACAGAACCCCCCGAGGGACGCGGTCGAATGCCTTCTCCAAGTCCACAAAACACATGTAAACTGGTTGGGCAAACTCCCACGCACCCTCCAGGACCCTGCTGAGGGTGTAGAGCTGGTCCAGTGTTCCACGACCAGGACGAAAACCACACTGCTCCTCCTGAATCCGAGGTTCGACTATCCGACGGACCCTCCTCTCCAGAACCCCTGAATAGACCTTACCAGGGAGGCTTAAGAGTGTGATCCCCCTATAGTTGGAACACACCCTACGGTCCCCCTTTTTAAATAGGGGAACCACCACCCCAGTCTGCCAATCCAAGGGAACTGCCCCAGATGTCCACGCGATATTGCAGAGTCGCGTAAGCCAACACAACCCTACAACATCCAGAGCCCTAAGGAACTCCGGGCGAATCTCATCCACCCCCGGAGCCTTGCCACCGCGGAGCTTTTTAACCACCTCGGCGACCTCAGCACCAGAGATCAGAGAACCCGACCCAAAGTCCCCAGGCTCTGCTTCCTCAGTGGAAGACGTGCCAGTAGGATTGAGGAGGTCTTCGAAGTATTCCGCCCACCGACTCACAACATCCCGAGTTGAGGTCAGCAGCACGCCACCTCCACCATAAATGGTGTTGGTCTCGTACCTCTTTCCCCCCCTGAGACGCCGGATGGTGGACCAGAATCGCCTCGAAGCCGTACGGAAGTCATTCTCCATGGCCTCTCCGAACTCCTCCCACGCCCGAGTTTTTGCCTCAGCAACCACCCGAGCCGCATGCCGCTTGGACTGCCGGTACCTATCAGCTGCTTCCGGGGTCCCACAAGCCAAAAAGGCCCAATAGGACTCCTTCTTCAGCCTGACAGCATCCCTCACTGCCGGTGTCCACCACCGGGTTCGAGGGTTGCCACCTCGACAGGCACCAACAACCTTGCGGCCACAGCTCCGATAAGCTGCCTCGACAATAGAGGCGCGGAACACGGCCCACTCGGACTCCATGTCCCCCGCCTCCCTCGGAACGTGTTCAAAGCTCTCCCGGAGGTGGGAGTTAAAGCTCCGTCTTACGGGAGACTCTGCCAGACGTTCCCAGCAGACCCTCACGATACGTTTGGGTCTGCCAGGTCTGACCGGCATCCTCCCCCACCATCGGAGCCAACTCACCACCAGGTAGTGGTCAGTAGACAGCTCCGCCCCTCTCCTCACCCGAGTGTCCAAGACATGCGGCCGCAGATCAGATGAGACGACAACAAAGTCGATCATCGAACTGCGACCTAGGGTGTCCTGGTGCCAAGAGCACATATGGACACCCTTATGCTTAAACATGGTGTTCGTTATGGACAATCCATGACGAGCACAGAAGTCCAATAACAGAACACCACTCTGGTTCAGATCAGGGGGGCCGTTCCTCCCAACCACACCCCTCCAGGTCTCACTGTCATTGCCCACGTGAGCGTTGAAGTCCCCCAGTAGAACAAGGGAGTCCCCAGGAGGCGCACTCTCCAATACCCCCTCCAAGGACTCCAAAAAGGGTGGGTAGTCTGAGCTGCCGTTTGGTGCATAGGCACAAACAACAGTCAGAGCCCGTCCCCCCACACGTAGGCGAAGGGAGGCTACCCTCTCGTTCACCGGGGTGAACCCCAACGTACAGGCACCAAGATGGGGGGCAACCAGTATGCCCACTCCTGCTCGGCGCCTCTCACCAGGGGCAACTCCAGAGTGGAAGAGTGTCCAACCCCTCTCAAGGAAACTGGTTCCAGAGCCAGAGCCATGCGTTGAGGTGAGTCCGACTATTTCTAGTCGGAACCTCTCAACCTCACACACTAGCTCAGGCTCCTTCCCCACCAGAGAGGTGACATTCCATGTCCCAATGGCCAGCTTCTGTAGCCGAGGATCAGACCGCCAGGGTCCCCGCCCTCGGCCGCCACCCATCTCACATTGCACCCGACCCCTTTGGCCCCTCCCACAGGTGGTGAGCCCATGGGAAGGGGGACCCACGTCTCCTCTTCGGGCTGTGCCCGGCCGAGCTCCATGGGTAAAAGCCCGGCCACCAGGCGCTCGCCAGCGTGCCCCACCTCCGGGCCTGGCTCCAGAGTGGGGCCCCGGTGACCCGCGTCCGGGCGAGGGAAAACTTAGTCCATTAATTGTACTCATCATAGGGGTTTTTGGGCTGCGCTTTGTCAGATCCCTCACCTAGGACCTGTCTGCCTTGGGTGACCCTTCTAGGGGCATGAAGCCCCTGACAGCATAGCTCCTAGGATCATTGAGACACTCAAACCCCTCCACCACGGTAAGGTGGCAGCCCAGGGAGGGCTACCATACCATACCATACATACCATACCATACGTAACATAACATACCATACCATACCATACCATACCATACGTAACATAACATAACATAACATACCATACCATACATACCATACCATACCATACCATACATAACATACCATACCATACCATACATACCATACCATACATAACATACCATACCATACCATACCATACATACCATAGCATACGTAACATAACATACCATACCATACCATACCATACATAACATAACATAACATATCATACAAAGTTCTGAAAGTTCTGAAGGAATGTGCGGACCAGCTCTGTGAGGTGCTGGCTGACATCTTCACCACCTCACTTGCACTGGAGTCAGTTCCCACCTGCCTGAAGACTGCCACCATCATCCCAGTCCCAAAAAGCTCCACAGTGACTGGTCTGAATGACTATAGACCGGTGGCCCTCACCCCGATAGTCGCTAAATGTTTTGAGAAACTGGTCATGTCCCACATCAAGACAGCCGTCAACATCAACGAGGACCCTCATCAATATGCATACCGTGAGAACCGATCAACAGAGGACGCCATCTCCTCCGTGGTCCACACTGCTCTCACCCACCTGGATCAGAAGGACTCATACGTGCGTCTGCTCTTTGTGGACTTCACATCTGCCTTCAACACCATGATCCCCCAAACTCTGATAGACAAACTATCCACACTTGGACTAAGCCCCTCTATTTGTAACTGGGTCTTAGACTTCTTAACAAACAGACCACAGTCCGTGAAGATCCACAACTTCTCCTCCTCCACCATCACCCTCAGCACTGGCTCTCCTCAGGGATGTGTGCTGAGCCCTCTTCTGTTTACTCTGCTCACATATGATTGTACAGCCACACATCCAGGCTGTCATATTGTTAAGTTTGCAGATGATACAGCTGTGGTGGGATGCATCACAGATAATGATGAATCCAGCTACAGACAGGAGGTGGAACATCTGGAGAGTTGGTGCAAAGAGAATAACCTTCACATGAATGTGAAGAAGACGAAGGAGATGATTGTGGACTTCAGAAGGAACAAACACACCCACACCCCACTGTATATAGGTGGATCTGCGGTGGAGGTGGTCTCCAGCTACAAATACCTGGGTGTACACATGAATGATAACCTCAGCTGGAGCAATAACACCACCAGCCTGATCAAGAAAGGTCATCAGAGACTCTACTTCCTCAGACGGCTGAGACGAGCCGGTCTGAGAAGCTCAGTCCTCACCTCGTTCTACAGGTGTGCAGTGGAGAGCGTCCTGTGCTCCAGCATCAACGTGTGGCATGGAGGCTGCACAGTTGCAGAGAGGAAAGCTCTACAGAGAGTGGTGAAGGCTGCACAGAAGTCTGTGGGAGTCAGTCTCCCCACCATCACAGACATTTACACCTCCAGATGCAGAAAAAGAGCCACCTGCATCATGAAAGACCTCACTCACCCAGCACACTCACTCTTTGCACCACTCCCCTCGGGACGGAGGTTGAGGAGCATCAAATGTAGAACCACTAGACTGAGGAACAGCTTCTACCCTGAGGCTGTCAGACTCATGAATAAATAAATAATAAGAATAAACACTGCAAAATGTCACATCATGCTGATGCTGATCTGTTTCTTGTTGCTGCGTTCATCTGTGACCATCTGCTCATGTTCGTGCTGCTGTTTATAATGATGTTTTTCTACTACATTAGGGCTTAGTGTATTACTAGCTGATGTCTCTCTTAGTTAATCCTAGATGTTATTATTGTTTTTCTCTTGCATTTGTTGTTGGATGTAACTGGGACCCTGTGTACATAATCTCGTTTTCAACACATGTACTACATGCGGTGCAAATGACAATAAATTCTCTCTGACTCTGACTCTGACTCTGATACCATATCATACCATACCATACCATACCATACACAACACAACATAACATAACATAACATACCAATACCATAACATAACATACCATAATATAACATAACATCATACCATACCATACCATTCATTCAACCTTTATTTAGTCAGGTAAATCTTATTGAGCCTCGAGGGCTCATTTACGAAAGCGACCTGCTACAAACTAAAGAATGATGAACATCAATGATACAAATACATTAAACAATAAACAAAAGAAAAGAAAAAGTAGCAAAAACATTATAAGGTAGATGTACAAAAAAAAATCAAAGACAGGAACATATCTGCATTGGTTTTTGCCAGGATTCCAACAGATTCTGAAAACCATCCAGAGAGGTCAGGGCCGAGAGCTTCAGATCTTTTTGTAAGATATTCCAGGAAGCAGGAGCAGAGTAGGAGAAGGCCCTTTTTCCAAGTTCAGTCCTCACTGACGGAACACTGCAGGTAATCATGTCCTGAGAGCGCACGCTGTAGCTGCACTCACGCAAAGACATGTAGGAGGAGATGTATGAGGGCAGCAGACCAAGAAGTGATTTGAAGATGAAAATGTACCAGTGGAAGAGTCTGCGTGAGGTTAATGATGTCCAATTAACCATAGTTCCCATGTGACGTCACATCCGTCTTACTTCCGGGTGGACCCTCATTTTGAAAGTCAGAACAGGGGACAGCGCGGTCTAATGGATGTTCATTTTTCACGTTTTTTTTTTGTGTTAATTTCTAATTAATTGCAATGGTTACTTCGTGTTGTGTCAGTGGGTGTTCCAGTCGGGTAGACGTTTGGGCAGCGCGCAGGTTTCAGTTAATCAAAAAAAAAGTAAACGTGAAGGATTTATCTCATCGGAGAAGCTGACTGCAGCTCCTCTCTCTGAGCCTGCTCTGAAGGATCTGCTCAGAATACGTCGTCCTTTTGGCCGGTAAACAAAATATTCTACATAAATCATTTTGTGAAACTATGTCAGAACAATGTTAGAGTACAACTGTCTGTGTGTTAGAGCTGTTTTTTTTCATTATTTAGCAAACCGTCTTGCATGCTGTTAGCTTAGCATCTCGCTAACGCGACAATGGCCTCCTCACGGTCCACCAGGACCGGCGGGGAGACCGTCCCAGTTGGAGAAGGAGGACGGGAGCCAAGTCGTGCGGGCGACGCGTCGGTCCCATGGGACGTGCCCCCGCGGCCGCGACGGATCCACGCCGTCCGACCTGAGCTCCCGCGAGCCTCGCTCCAGATGCTAACAACATGCTAACTTCCAACACGGTAAGACTCAAAAGTGCTGGTTCTGGTCTGTGTTCAGCTTGGACTGTTTGTTGGCTGTGTGTTATTTTAGTTAAACCTTTTTTTAGCTGGTTAGATCTGATTGAGACAGTTTACACATCTTTTTTGGATTTAAAGCTGTGAAGCTCTGCGCTGTGAAGCCGGTGTGCGCTCGCTCCTTGTAATAATTAAATAATTAATGATATCGGAGTAACTACTTTGTGACAAGTTGTCTGATTCGTCTGCCATGATTTCTTTCTCAAACTCATTTAACTCCGACCACTGCCATTTTGCTATTGTTCCTTGGTGAAGCTGTGGTAGCTCGTGTTTTTGTCCGTATAATTTGCTCTGCTCGTTCGCCATCTTTGCCTTCTCTGCCTTCAGATGTGGTGCGAAAACCGGTTTGCGCAATACTGGGGGCGTGTCTGGGAACTATGTATACAGGGTGCAGTGGTGGGTACGATAATCACAGCCAGTTGTGAATCTTAGTGCACCATGATAGACAACATCCAACATCTGCAGGGTGCTTGTAGGAGCATTCATGTAGAGAATGTCACCATACCATACCATACCATACCATAACATACCATAGCATACCATACCCATACCATAACATAACATACCATAACATACCATAACATACCATACCATACCATACCCATACCATAACATAACATAACATACCATAACATACCATAACATAACATAACATACCATACCATACCATACCATAACATATCATACCATACCATACCACTTTATTTATACAGCACTTGAAACAGCAACAAGGCCAACCAAAATGCTGTACAACAGAAACAAACAAGCAAAGGACACAGGATGAAAACAAAGATCCAAATGCAAAAAGATAATAATTATATGGCTAACATTGTAGAATACAGACAAAAACAAAATCACATAGTGTCAATAGCCTGGGTATAAAAGTGGGTTTTTAAGCGAGACTT
>JBBPBX010001439.1:23957-46399 GCA_038048925.1 Garcialebias charrua
GGCCACTGGAAGTTGATATTACTGCAGCCACTCCTTCCTGTTAGCTGTTTAAAACATCCTGTTGCAAACAGCTCATAGACGTAGCAACAAATCAAAACTCCTAAAAGGTCAGTTAAGTCAGCCGGCACTCAGCACCAAGGGTTCCTCGTCTGCTTTGCATTGATTTTAGTTCTTAAGTGCAATGATTAAATTCTTCCTGTAGGTGGATTTGGTTTGAGAATTAGGATCAGAACTAAATTAACTCCAGAAGTTTATTAGTTGTAGATGTACAACTGATGATTCATTAATTGGAGTGTTTCTAAAATCTGGGTTTTGGGATACTTTGCAAACAGACAAAAATACACACAGACAGTAGCAATTACATGGTCTCTACTCTTTCCTGTCAGTGAGTGATAAAACCCAAGCTTTTCAACTGGGATTTTATTCAGTTGCTTTATAAGCAGCTGTTTCTTCTTGTTTTACATCTGGAATAGTATAAAAAGTGAAAATGTCAAGTGTTGAATCTTTGAGTTAGGAAATGTTCTAACTTAATAATCTTAATTTATTGTGATGTTTTTTAAACTTGCATTGTATTTTACATCTTTTTACAGGATGTTTTGTTGTAAATATTTTAATACTGTTGCTGTATTTAGTGTCTTGTTTGCACCCTGCACTTTAGCCAGGACATCCTTGTAAGAGATTAATAATTTCAATGGATTTCTTTCCTGGTAAAGTAAAACTTTCTCTAAATATTGAACTGAAGATGGCATTTTTTAACCGACCACCAACTGATTCTCTTAAAAACTATGTGAACTCCCGCATTTCATCTCACATCCCCTCTTCCCCTTAATAATCTGAATAAAAACTACTGTACCTCAGGTGATGATTATTTGTTGCCATTGTGCTAATGGACTGATATACTTGCTCCTCAAGTCTGTCTTCATCCCTCCTCTTTCCCGTTCTCGTTCTGTGTGGCCTGACCGTTTGGCTCCAAGGATAGTTTTCAGAGGTATGTAGAGTAAAAGCGAGTCTGCTGTAAAGCTACATGAAAGTCATTTGCTCTTTATGTAGCCGACTGAAGGAATCGGCCGCTTCTGGACATAAACACTATTTCTTAAAGAAGAATAAAATTTGAACTAAAATTCTAATAAAAAATGTGCTGAATGTTGAGTCCTGACAGACATGATGGAAAAATAAAGAAGCTGAAACTGAGTTGTTAAAGCAATACATCAGTTAAAAGTTAAAGTAAGAAATGGATAGCTAAAAAAGTTAAGTCAGGTCCTCTGGACATTTTTTGAACGTCCAGAGGACCTGATTTAACTTTTTTAGATTTTTCTACCTGGATTATTGAGCATGCATCAGGATTTAAGAAATGGCTAGCTAAAAGCCTAATTTAACAAAAAGTTTGCTAAAAGCTAAAAGTCATACAATAGTAGCTAAAAGCTAAAGTGTTAAAAAGGCTTGATGAAAGCTGAACATGGCAAAATGAAGGCAGCAAAGTGGGCTAAAAGTAGCAAAAGGCCTTCAAAAAGCTTAAAGCAGCAGAACTGTAGCTAATTTGTAGAAATAGAACAACTTTAGCAAACAAATTGCATAATATTGACTAGAATCTAAAATACGTAGCAAAATAATAGCTTAAAGCACAACTGTAGCTAAATTGTAAAGTAGCAAAATTTTTGCTAAATCTTTTATAATTTTTTTAGAGGACCAGCATTACAGTGGGTATCTAATAATAATAATAATAATGAATTTAATTTATAACGCACTTTTCATTAATGAAAATCTCAAAGTGCTACAAAGTGCAACAGAATTAAATGTCAATAAAACAAGTAATAAAACAAGTAAAATCAATAACAGTATCAACTAAGATCAAAGATAGAATCATGAGGAGGCAGAGTATGCTCGGTTAAAAAGAAAGGTCTTCAAGCCGCTCTTAAAGTCAACCAGTGACTGTGGAGCTCTCAGGCAGTCAGGAAGAGAGTTCCACAGGTGGGGGGCAGCCACACTGAAAGCCCGGTCTCCCATGGTCCTTAATTTGGTTCTCGGAATGTGAAGGAGATTACTGTTCTGTGACCGCAGAGACCGGGTGGATGAGTATGGAATAAGAATGTCCTTTAGATAATCTGGTGAAGTTCCATGTAAGCATTGATGTGTAATGAGTAGGGATGTAACGGTACGCTAAAATCTCATTTCGGTTCGGTTCAACTACAAGGAGGGCTCGGTTTGGTTCATTTTCGGTTTATTTTCGGTACAGTTTTTTTTTGACAAAATAAAGACTTACAAAATGTTTATTTTGAAAATATGCCAAAAATATGTTTGTATTGTATTGTAGTAATAAATAAAAGTGACCCATTTGGATGATATTTTAAATAAACAGCACTCTACAATAAATAAACTATATGAACAATAATACAAATCTTAATAAATACAATAACAGTCAGAACCAGAACAATAAGCAGCAACAGACTGTTTACAATCTAACTAATCAAGTTTTTGTCCAGTAGCAGCAGTGTGGTTGTATTTGTCCTCATTACTGTACTCACAACTTCTTCTTGGTGGGACAGTCCTGGAACAGTTCAGAGTTCAGTTCAGTCATCACACATTTCTTAGCTGCAGGTGGATTACCCTGAAGTGGATAAGAGAGCAGCTACCTCTGTCACAGACTGGAAATAAAAAACAAGAGGTTAAAAAAAAACAAGTTAATAAGATTATGATAAAAAAAAGATTATTTAGATAATAATAATAAAAGAACAATACCTCTTGAACGGTTGAATCGCTCACTCTTCATCATCATGGCAGGGCTTTAATCTGGTCCAGGGCTTGTTGACAACATCAGTTAGTTTTTTCATAAAGAGCTGAACTTTTTGAAGTGTTGACATGATGAATGTCTCATAGCGACGCTCAGCAACTTTAAAGCCTGCGCATATAACAACGTTCAGAGATTCAGAGATTTAAAAACTCATACAGCTTGTGTTATTGCTCTGGACCGCTCTGATTACCTGATGAAGTAGTTTTAATGCAGCTGTTGTTAGCGCTGTTTCAGCAACAGCTGATGTTTTTTCGTTCACGTTCGGATGACATAGTTTCCAGCGCGTTCACGTTAGACGTGTTGCTGCTGCAGAGAGCTGCGTCACGCAGCTGCTGCAGAGTCTTCATGAAACAAAGTCCACACAAGCTGCGTGTGCGCTCGTCTTTTAACAAGAAAGCTATAACGTTCACAAACAGGAGACCGCACGAGATGCTAACGGCTAAATGCTGCGCGTGCTGCGCGATAATAGCTCCGTGCTGAAACGCGCCCAAGAAATTTTGTTCCGCGGTGCATATATTCCCCTGTTAAGAATGTTTAATGAGTGAAAAAATTACCGATACAGTACGCAGGTGGACCGAACCGAACGTGGTGTACCGAAACGGTTCGGTACCTCACTACAACCGTTACATGCCTAGTAATGAGAGCAGTTTTGTACTGAATTCTGTAGGCGACAGGAAGCCAATGAAGGTTATGGAGAATGGGTGTAATATGTTCAAATTTACGAAATCTCAACAAAATCCTTGCTGCACTATTTTGAATATATTGAAGCCTCTGAAGGTATTTGCCAGGGATTCCAATAAACAGGGAGTTGCAGTAGTCGAGCCTATCTAGCTATTCGAAAGATAGGAAACAGTTTGTACAGATAAATGATGTAAGGTCTGACCTCTGTAATATCACATGTGGAGTTCCTCAAGGCTCTGTACTTCAAAGTCAAAGTCAACTTTATTGTCAAAACTGCAATATGTACTGGACATACACAGGATTGAAATTGCATTTCTCTCAGTCCCTTGGTGCAACAGTAACCATTTAAACACTAAAACACTAAAACATTTAATAAACATAAGCATAAAATGAAATAATAAAAGTGTAATACTGTCCTGAGTTTTTGCATAGTAGTATAAAAGTATAAAAAGTATATCTATAAAAATAAAATGAAGGTTCTGACATTGACATTTGTAATTGAGTGACAAAGCAGCGTATGAAGTTTATGTACACAGTACAGTATATGTATGAGGTAGTTGATATTGGTGGCATATGCAATAAGGCTAGTAAAAAGAATATATATATATCAACAGTAGTGTAGATATAAAAAGTAGTGTAAATGTAAACAGTAGTAATAAATGTAAACAGTAGTAATAAATGTAAACAGTAAATGTAAACAGTAGTGTGAATGTAAATGTAAACAGTAGTATGACTATAGACAGTAATGTAATACAAACATTAGTGCAAATATGATATGTAGTGCAAACTGAATGAGCACATGACCGTGTGTTGAGTGTTTAACCCGTTTTGATGACACAGAGTCCATTTAAAAAAATCTTTGTGTTGTGTGGTAATGTGTGAACGTTTTTTGTGTTAAGGTACCATATTCGTCGGCCTATAAGTCGCACCGGAGTATAAGTCGCACCAGCCAAATATGCCAAATTAAATGGAAAAATCAACGTATAGGTCGCACCGGCCTATAAGTCGCACCGGCCTATAGGTCGCACCTCACGTGAGCTGGTGTTTTGCCCAAAATGGACTGGCTGCCAAATTGTTTGGAAGGACTTTTGACAAGATTATCACATTAAAACTACAGTATTTTGTTTTATGTGTCTTCATTAATAAATGAACATTATTTTGGACTGGCTGCCAAATTTTTTGGAAGGACTTTTGACAAGATTATCACATTAAAACTACAGTATTTTGTTTTATGTGTCTTCATTAATAAATGAACATTATTTTGGACTGGCTGCCAAATTTTTTAGAAGGACTTTTGACAAGATTATCACATTAAAACTACAGTATTTTGTTTTATGTGTCTTAATTAATAAATGAACATTATTTTGGACTGGCTGCCAATTTTTTTAGAAGGACTTTTGACAAGATTATCACATTAAAACTACAGTATTTTGTTTGATGTGTCTTAATTAATAAATGAACATTATTTTGGACTGGCTGCCAAATTGTTTGGAAGGACTTTTGACAAGATTATATTATATTTTGTGTCTTTCATCATTTATCTTTAAAGATAAACACATAAAAAAATATTTTTATTAGCTGACATTACAGTAAAAAACGTGTCTCAGTTTAAAATGATGACAGAAACAGATACTGTATTTATTTTATGGCTTTTATTTATTCATTCAAAACCATTGAAGTCTTCATCTTCTGTGTCACTGCACCATTTTTGGACCAGGCAGATGTCAACAGTGTAGGTACTGTAAAGGGTTTCTTAGCGCCCATAGCGGCCGAAACTGGTACTGCACCATTTTTGGAGCTTTTGACCAAAGTCACATTATGACCAAAATGTTGGAAAAATCGACGTATAAGTCGCACCGGCCTATAAGTCGCAGGGCTTAGAAATGTGGGCAAAAAGGTGCAAAAAGGTGCGACTTATACGCCGGAGAATACGGTAGTACAAGTGGGAAGGGAGGCAAAGCGGGCAGAGAGTTTAACATCCTGACTGCCTGATGAACAGAGCTGTCACTCAGTCTGTTGGTTCGAGCCTGGAGACTCTGCAGTCTCCTCCCTGATGGCAACAGGCTGAAGCAGCTGTGTAGTGGGTGTGTGGGATCACCTGCCATGCAGAGGGCTTTTTGGGTGAGGTGGTTGCTGTGCAAGTCCTGTAGTGAGGGGAAGGAGGTGCCGACAATCTTCTCAGCTGCTCTCACGATGCGCTGGAGGGACTTGCGGCAGGATGCAGTACATGCACCAAACCACACAGTGATGTAGCTGGTCAGGACACTTTCTATGGCACCCCTGTAGAAGGTGCACATGATGGGGGTTGGAGCTCCAGCTCTTTTCAGCTTCCGGAGAAAGTAGAGGCGCTGGTGAGCCTTCTTGGCCAGTGATGCGGTGTTCCTGCTCCAGGACATGTCCTCTGAGACGTGCACTCCCAGGAACTTGGTGCTGTCTACTCTTCAACTTTAACTTCAACTTTATTATTAGGTCCCCGAGGGGCAATTCATTTACAGCAGGTAATGAGAATGGTAGTGAGACAGTCAACACATTCATACAACTACAATTTAAAATAAAATAAAGGAATTAAAATAATAAAATGAATAAAAAGTACCTCCATTACAGATTAAAATACATAAACATTTCGGAAGGTACAACTTGAGAGGAGCAAACAGTTCATCCTTAAAAACATTTTAAAAGGTACAACTTAAGAAGAGCAGACAGACAAAACATTACTTAAGATTCAAGATAACAATAAGAAATGAGATAGTTTTAAAACTAATTTTTGTTTAAAAATCCAATGACTGAGGGGATGAAGGAGTTTTTTAATCTGTTTGTTCTACACCTTGGTAGGCCATATCTTCTGCCTGAAGGCAGAAGATTGAACTCAGCATTTAGGGGATGAGTGGGATCCTCTAAGATTTTTTTAGCTTTGGATATGGATCTAGATTTAAAAAGATCCAAGATGTCATTCAATTGAATCCCTATTATTTTCCCGCATTCTTTAATAACACACTGTAAACTATTTCGGTTTTTCAAGTTCATCAGCCCAAACCAACAAAGAAATGAAAAAGTGAGAACAGATTCTATAAAACAACTGTAGAACATTTTCATAAAAGTGCAGTCAACGTTAAAGCTCCTTTGTTTCCTGAGGAAATGCATCTTTGATGGGCCTTCTGACATATTACATCTCTTCACTCTCTCTCCACTGTGATGTCGTTGATGGTCAGAGGGGCATGTTGGGCATCTTTCTTCCTGAAGTCCACAACAATCTCCTTTGTCTTCTCTATGTTCAGAGTGAGATTGTTGTGTCCGTACCACAAGGCCAGGCGGCTCACCTCGTTCCTGTAGTCCGTCTCATCATTGTTGCTGATGAGACCCACCACTGTTGTGTCGTCCGCAAACTTGATGAAGTGGTTGGAGCTGTATGATGGTGTGCAGTCGTGTGTTAGCAGGGTGAATAGAAGGGGGCTCAGCACACATCCTTGTGGGGCCCCTGTATTCAATGTGATGGTGCTGGATGTGTTACTCCCGACCCGTACTGCCTGTGGTCTCCCGGTCAGGAAGTCTAGCAGCCAGTTACACATTGAGGTGTTCAGCCCCAGACTGTCCAGTTTAAGGATGAGCTGTTGGGGGATGATGGTGTTGAATGCCGAGCTGAAGTCAATGAACAGCATTCTAACATAAGAGTCTTTCGTGTCCAGATGTGTGAGAGCTGTGTGGAGGGCAGAGGAGATGGCATCGTCGGTTGAACGATTAGGCTGATATGCAAATTGGAAAGGATCCAGGGAGGCAGGGAGGACAGATTTGATGCTTTTCATGAATAGCTGTTCGAAGCATTTCATCAGGATGGGGGTGAGTGCTACCGGACGATAGTCATTGAGACAGGAGGGTGTTGCCTTCTTTGGGACAGGGATGAGGATGGTGGCTTTGAAACAGGTGGGGACGATGGCCTGACTCAGTGAGATGTTAAAGATGTCCGTGAAGACCGCTGCGAGTTCCCCTGCACAGTCCTTCAGCACACGACCAGGTATGTTGTCAGGACCAGAAGCTTTCTGGGCGTTGATCTTGATGAATGATCGCCTTACGCTGTCTGAGGACAGCCAGCACCTGGCCATCAGGAGAGGGGGGAGTTTTTGTGCAGGTGTGCTGTTACATGCCTCAAACCGAGCAAAGAAGTCATTCAGTTCATTCAGTGTAGAGGTTGTGCTGTCACAGGTCTGGGGGGATGGTTTGTGATGGTCTGTATTCCCTGCCACAGAGTCTGTGTATCCTTGCTGTCCTTAAGGAATGAGCTATCCTCCTGGAATACTGCTTCTTGGCCTTTCTTTGATGCTTTGATGCATTTATCAAATGCTTAACAGACTACAAGGGCAAAAGCAAACAATGCCCCAGGGACCCATCCCTGCCTGATGCCCTCAATAAGTTTTATGCACGTTTTGATGATCCAAACAGACCAACTAGCACCAGACTCACCTCATCACCAGACGAGGAGCACCTCAAAGTGACCGCAGCAGAAGTGAGAGGCAGTCTCAGAAGGATCAACCCTCATAAAGCTACGGGTCCAGACAACATCCCAGGGAAAGTTCTGAAGGAATGTGCGGACCAGCTCTGTGAGGTGCTGGCTGACATCTTCACCACCTCACTTGCACTGGAGTCAGTTCCCACCTGCCTGAAGACCGCCACCATCATCCCAGTCCCAAAAAGCTCCACAGTGACTGGTCTGAATGACTATAGACCGGTGGCCCTCACCCCGATAGTCGCTAAATGTTTTGAGAAACTGGTCATGTCCCACATCAAGACAGCCGTCAACATCAACGAGGACCCTCATCAATATGCATATCGTGAGAACCGATCAACAGAGGACGCCATCTCCTCCGTGGTCCACACTGCTCTCACCCACCTGGATCAGAAGGACTCATACGTGCGTCTGCTCTTTGTGGACTTCACATCTGCCTTCAACACCATGATCCCCCAAACTCTGATAGACAAACTATCCACACTTGGACTAAGCCCCTCTATTTGTAACTGGGTCTTAGACTTCTTAACAGACAGACCACAGTCCGTGAAGATCCACAACTTCTCCTCCTCCACCATCACCCTCAGCACTGGCTCTCCTCAGGGATGTGTGCTGAGCCCTCTTCTGTTCACTCTGCTCACATATGATTGTACAGCCACACATCCAGGCTGTCATATTGTTAAGTTTGCAGATGATACAGCTGTGGTGGGATGCATCACAGATAATGATGAATCCAGCTACAGACAGGAGGTGGAACATCTGGAGAGCTGGTGCAAAGAGAACAACCTTCACATGAATGTGAAGAAGACGAAGGAGATGATTGTGGACTTCAGAAGGAACAAACACACCCACACCCCACTGTATATAGGTGGATCTGCGGTGGAGGTGGTCTCCAGCTACAAATACCTGGGTGTACACTTGAATGATAACCTCAGCTGGAGCAATAACACCACCAGCCTGATCAAGAAAGGTCATCAGAGACTCTACTTCCTCAGACGGCTGAGACGAGCCGGTCTGAGAAGCCCAGTCCTCACCTCGTTCTACAGGTGTGCAGTGGAGAGCGTCCTGTGCTCCAGCATCAACGTGTGGCATGGAGGCTGCACAGTTGCAGAGAGAAAAGCTCTGCAGAGAGTGGTGAAGGCTGCACAGAAGTCTGTGGGAGTCAGTCTCCCCACCATCACAGACATTTACACCTCCAGATGCAGAAAAAGAGCCACCTGCATCATGAAAGACCTCACTCACCCAGCACACTCACTCTTTGCACCACTCCCCTCGGGACGGAGGTTGAGGAGCATCAAATGTAGAACCACTAGACTGAGAAACAGCTTCTACCCTGAGGCTGTCAGACTCATGAATAAATAAATAATAAGAATAAACACTGCAAAATGTCACATCATACTGATACTGTACTGATCTGTTTCTTGTTGCTGCGTTCATCTGTGACCATCTGCTCATGTTCGTGCTGCTGTTTATAATGATGTTTTTCTACTACATTAGGGCTTAGTGTATTACTAGCTGATGTGATGTCTCTCTTAGTTAATCCTAGATGTTATTATTGTATTTCTCTTGCATTTGTTGTTGGATGTAACTGGGACCCTGTGTACATAATCTCGTTTTCAACACATGTACTACATGCGGTGCAAATGACAATAAATTCTCTCTGACTCTGACTCTGACTCTGACTTTCTGATGTCCAGGTTGTTTCTGGCTGCCCTCAGGCCCACCTGATCTCCCGCTGTGAAGGCAGCATTCCTGTCTCTCAGGAGTCTGTAGACCTCTGCTGTCAGCCATGGCTTCTGATTTGCCTGAACAGTGATGGTCTTGAGGTTGGTTACATCATCAATGCACTTGGTGATGTATGAACATACAGTGTGTGAGTACTCTTGGAGACATGTGTTGTTGTTTATGGTAGCAGCTTCTTTGAATATACTGTATTCCAATCTGTGGTGTCAAAACAGTCCTGGAGTGCTTCTGAAGACCCCTCTGGTCACACTCGTATCTGCTTGCGGACTGGTTTGGAGACTTTCACCAGTGGTCTGTAGGCTGGCTTTAGCATAACACTGATATGATCAGAGACACCGATGTGGGGGAGAGGGAGGGCCTTGTAAGCTCCTTTCATGCTGGTGTAAACTTGGTCCAGTGTATTGTTTCCTCTTGTTGGAAAGTTTGTGTCTGTATGTTTTTGGAAATACACTCTTTAAATCTGCATGGTTGAAATCACCAGCCAGGATGAGAAAAGCATCAGGGTGGGCTGTCTGCTGCTCACTGATGTGCAGCTATAGTTCATTCAGTGCCTCAACTCTAATATTGCTGCTGGAGCTTGGAGGAGTATATACAGCAACAATTACAACAACTGTAAATTCCCTCAGTAAATAGAATGGTCTGCATTTAATAGCCATAAACTCCACTAAAGGTGAGCAGTGTTTGTAGACTACAGCAGCATTCCGGCACCAGGCGTTGTTGATATAAACACAAAGCCCCCCTCTGCATGTCTTACCTCCCTCGATGAGAGCTCTGTCCGCTCTGTAGCATGTTAGCCACTCGAGCTGAATAGCATGGTCTGGAACATTGTTGTTAAGCCATTTTTCCGTGAACACAAAAACACAACAGTCTCTCACAGTCTTTTGTGTTGTTCATAGAAGGCGTATGTAATCCAGTTTATTGTCCAAGGAGCGTACATTAGCCAAAACCATGGATGGGATAGCCGGCTTGTGTGGGCTAGCTGCTTGCCTAGCTCAGATTCATTAGCGCTTACCCCGCTTCTGCTTCCTGTCACGCCGCTTATGGTGCTTCCACTGTGGGCGTGATGGAGGGAGGCTCGGTGCTGACTTCCAGAGCCGGTCGCAGTCACGTAGCTCTTCTTCGAGTTCGCTGTTTATTCCTAAATGAGTGGTTTTTCCGACATCAAGCAGGAACTCACGGCTATACTTGCGTTTTTGAACACGTAGATATGACGAAGACGTGTCGGTACATTGCGGCACGCAGGACAAAAAAGACGAAAACACAGTGTTTTCGGGAGAGAGAGAAGCCGCAACGTGTGCGCACGCCACCATCTTGGATTTTTTCTTTCTCTTTGACTTGGACCAAAGCTATTTATTTTATATGTGAATGACTCGGTAAATGTGTCAGGACTCCTTAAATGTGTACTTTTTGCTGATTATACCACTTTTTTTGGGGGGGGTGTAAAGATATAGAACAAATGTTGGAGTTGATAAAGACAGAATTTGTCGAAATACAATACAAACTTGGTTTAAACTCAATAAATTATCATTAAATCTAGAAAAAACTAATTACATGATATTCAGTGTTGATGTTCCGTTCAAAATTGAGGGTGTTGAGATTTGTAGAGTGAGTGAGGTGAAGTTTTTGGGTGTTATCGTTGATGACAAACTGACATGGAAACAACACATACATTCTGTAAGAATAAAAATAGCTAAATCTATTGCAGTACTGTACAAAGTCAGAGACTTATTGAATGATAAAGCTCTGTATTTGTTGTATAACACAATCATTGTTCCACACTTAATCTATTGTATTGATGTTTGGGGAAAGCATGTAAAACAATCACAAAGCCTATTTTTGTATTACAGAAAAGAGCTGTAAGAATTATCACTTGAAAACATTACTGTCATCTATCAAGCACATTATTTTATCAACTGAAGTTATTGAAATTCCATGATTTGGTAGATTATAATATTTTATCAGTTATATATAGGGCTCAGAATAACGCATTACCTTTAAATATCCAAATTCATTTTGTTAAAAGACAAAGTTGTTATAATCTTAAGGGAACAGAGATATTTGTAAAACCAAAATTCAGAACTAGTTTGAATTGGATTATGGAATGGTTTGGAGAATGAAGATAATGTGTATTGTATTAGTTAGAAAATTAGAAAGAGTTATTCATTTTGTACTGTTACTGGAAGATTATTAATGTTTGAACTGATTGTTTGAAAAAAGGGGCAGATATACTAAGATTTTTTCTTCTTTCTGCTACCTTTCATTATTTTAAATATTTTGTGCGTTATCATTTGTGGCATTATTTTGTTTTGTGTTTTTTGTAAAAAAAAATGAACAAATTTAATAAACATAATAGTGGCTAGGGCAAGTGTGCCCAACCAGTCGCTCGCGGGCGACCGGTCGCCCGCCAGCTGGTTCCCAGTCGCCCGCGAAGCTCAACCTTGCTCTAACAGCTGACGAGCCGGCTCTCAGCTGTTAACAAGGTGAAATGTCCGCTGCTAAGCTTCATTCTAACTCCGGCAGAAGTGGTGGAGGTGACATTTCCGCTGCTCAGCTTCATTCTAACTCCGGCCGAAGGGGTGGAGGGAGGAATGACTATATGCCAATGCGCAGCAACGCTTTCCTCAGCCCTCCCCATCTTGTATGCTCACAGACACAGTCTCGCGAGTTTTGGGTGCGGTGACTGACGAGACTTTAGGTTCAGCAGTGGAGCTATCGGTGCGTGAGAGCGCTGTGGAGTGAATGTCAGTACGCAGTAAACATGGAAGGAAAACTAGCGAACAAGCAAACGAAAACTTACTATTTTCACACAGAATGGGAGGAGGATTATTTTTTTGTTTATTCTAATTCAAAGTCTATTTGCCTCATCTGTAATTCGAGCGTTGCCTTGCCCAAAAAGTGCAACTTGGAGCGGCATTTCAAGACGATGCACAAACGTTTTGATGCAGATTTCCCTCCTAAAAGTTCTTTACGGACTCACAAAGTGCGGGAGCTAAAACACAAGCTTGCAGCACAGCAATCGATCTTCACTCGGCCCAGCACGAAAGGTAAGGCAGCTACAATCGCCTCCTACCGTGTTAGCCGCATCCTGGCTCAACATAAGAAGTCTTTCAGTGATGGAGAAGTTATGAAAGAAGCGTTTATTGAGGCTGCAGATGCACTTTTTCACGATTTTAAAAATAAAAGTGAGATCGTAGCTGCTATTAAAGACGTGCAGTTGTCCAGACAAACAGTGACACGGCGATGTGAGGGAATGGCTGTGGATGTGGAGGAGCAGCTAAAAAAGAACGTGCAACAATGTGAGTGTTTCTCTCTTCAGTTTGATGAGTCAACAGACATGGTGGACACAGCACAGCTGTGTGTTTTTATCAGAATGGCCTTTGCAGACATGAGTGCAAAAGAGGAGCTGCTCACCATCTTGCCTTTGAAGGGACACTTAATGTGTTTATGGAGTTTGTTAATAAAAGCAACTTGCCCCTCTATAAACTAATTTCAATAACAACTGATGGTGCTCCAGCAATGACCGGTCACACCAGTGGATTTGTTGCACTCTGCAAGCAGAATGATGCTTTCCCAGACATTTTGAACTATCACTGCATCATACACCAACAGGCCCTGTGTGGGAAGATTTTAAACATGAAGGAAGTGATGGATGTTGCCATGAAAACTGTGTGCTCTATAAGGGCCAGGAGTCTGCAGAGGAGGTTGTTCCGGGCTCACTTGGAGGAGGCAGGAGCAGACCACACAGACCTGCTGCTGCACATGGACGTCAGGTGGCTAAGCAGAGGTAAATTTCTGGCCAGATTCATTGAGCTGTTGCCTGAGATCAGGGATTTTCTGAAGCTGTCAGGTCATGGTGGACATTCAAAACTCGAGGACACCCAGTGGCTTTTGGATTTAGCCTTCCTCACAGATCTCACCAGCCTGCTCAATGAACTGAATTTGGAGCTTCAGGGAAAGGACAAAAACATAATTCACATGATCAGTTCTGTGAGCACCTTCAAAAGCAGGCTGCAGCTGCTCACAAGTCGGCTGCAACGCAGGGACCTGCGAAACTTCCCACACATGGAGGCAGAGCTACAGCGCCAAGGGAAAGAGGTCACACAACTGGACAGTGCACACTTTTCTAAGCAGGTTCAGAGCATCTCAGCAGAATTTGAGAGACGATTTACTGACTTTTCCTCCATCGAGCCTGTTACCAGCTACATGTGTTATCCTTTTGGAAATGTTGATGTGGATGACATTGTGTCCAAATTGGTGTCCGTGTTTCAGCTGGACAGCTCTGGTGTTGAAAATGAGGTGTTGACTCTGCAAAATGACATTGGGATCAAATCCAGAGCATCACCTGGCGTGAATGGAGAGTTCTGGAGTCTGCTGTCAGAAGAAAAGTATCCTAACATCCGAAGATGTGCTTTGAACTTAACAGCACTTTTTGGATCGACCTACCTGTGTGAGTCTGCTTTTTCACACATGAAAATCATCAAGTCCAAAACCAGATCCACAATGACTGATGATCATCTGGAGACCTGCCTGCGCCTTGCAACCACCTCATACTGCCCTGCCTATGAGACCCTGGCCTCCTCCTCTCAGTGTCAGAAGTCCCACTAAGGTAGAGACACATTTATTTTATACAGCTTGCATAAAAATTGTCTCCTATAGACTTGTCACAATGTGTCTGTATGTTGTTTTTTTATTAAATTTTAGACCAGACTAGTTAGCTAGCTAGTGTTATTTATTTATTTATTTTGCAGTTTGGGTGTGCCCTTCATTTTCTGTACCTAATGTGTGTGTGTGTGTGTGTCTTGTCTTATAACCAGGTGGAACTCTGAATGGCCCTTTGAAGCCAGCAGTCTGGACCAGTGAGGGACTTCAGCACCTGCAGATGACACACCATCCTGCTGCACAGAGCAGCTGCCTAGTTTTGATATTTAGGTTTTATTGAGATTTGAAATTGTTGGAGATTTGTAAATCTGCACCTTTGTAACTTTTTGTAAATAGTTAGTGTGTTAATGAGGGAGTTTTATATTGTTCAGTTCAGTTGTTTATTCGTTTCTTTAAAAAATATGGTGTGCTTTTCAAATATTGTGTTCTTTTACTTTGATAAAATACTTTAATTAAATAAAACTAGCAACACATTACGTTCCGTTTTATTTACTTTAAAGAAGTGAGGAGTAGAGAGATGAAAAATTATGTTTTTTGATACTGAGACTGGACGAGTAGCCCTCGGCAAACTGCCGACTTCAAAAGTAGCCCTTG
Source organism: Garcialebias charrua (assembly GCA_038048925.1). Classification (NCBI taxonomy): domain Eukaryota; kingdom Metazoa; phylum Chordata; class Actinopteri; order Cyprinodontiformes; family Rivulidae; genus Garcialebias; species Garcialebias charrua. The sequence goes on from JBBPBX010001439.1 coordinate 38,921, forward strand.
GTTCAAAAAAGGTTGGGCACCCCTGCGGGCTAAAATAAAAGAATAGCTTAAAGCTGAATGTGACAAAAGGCTAGTTCAATGTTAAGTTGCAAACAGGTAGCAAGAAGCCAAAAGTACCATAGCTAAATTCTTTCTACAAGTTAAGTCACATAATAGCTAAAAGCTAAAGTATAAAAAGCCTTGCTGAAAACGGAACTCGGGCATCTGGTTAGGATGCCTCCCGGACGCCTCCCTGGTGAGGTGTTCCGGGCATGTCCCACCGGGCAGAGAACAAGAGGAAGACCCAGGACACGCTGGAGGGACTATGTTTCTCGATTGGCCTGGGAACGCCTTGGGATTCCCCCGGAGGAGCTGGCCCAAGTGGCTGGGGAGAGGGAAGTCTGGGCCTCCCTACTTAGGCTACTACCCCCACGACCCGACCCCGGATAAGTGGAAGAGAATGGATGGATGGATAGAAAATGGAACATGGCACAACGCTAGCTAAAGTCAGCAAAGTGAGCTAAAAGTAGCAAAATGCTATCAAAAACTTAAACTAGCAGAACTATAGCGAAATTGTGAGAATAGCCAAACTTTAGCTAAAAATTGTATAATAGTGGCTAGAATCTAAAATAGCTAAAGAATAGATTAAAGCTGAATGTAACAAGAGCCAGAGTCAAAAAACCTAATCACAGCAGAATGGCAGCTGACAACTAAAAGTAGCAAAAGACTAGCTAAACACTAAAAGTAGGAATCAGTTTTCACAAAATTAAAGGCCTACCATTTCTTGCAGGAATGGATAACAGCCACCACTTTTCATGCCAGAGATGTAAACCAAGATCAGTTATAGCTGTTTTCGTCAATGCACCAAATTTTATCTCAGTTTTTGTAGCATCAATCAGCTGTCTAATAGTTTTTTGAGTAGACACTCGAGCAAAAACATTATTGCCTGCTGCCAAAGGCAAAAGCGGAGAAATAATGAGCATAATTTTTTAGTTTAAGCATTATTTCTGTATTTCTGTCTTGTCCGTCTCTCTTGTTTTTCCATTTGTTTCCAATCAACAATCTATAGCAAGATAGATCGTCGCTGTAATTCAGCGTTCCACTCGTGTATCACTCTTCATTCGGCCTGTTTTTGGTGGTTGTTGGCAGTGTTTGTCAGCGCAGTCTGTTTGCTTTGCTCAATTGATTAAAAAAAGATGTTGTCTCATGCATTGTGACAGAGTATTTCCTCCAGAGATTGCTGAGTTATTACAGAGCGGCAGTCTGGACACCCGTTGATGTATTGTGTTGGGCTTTGGGACGAGGCGAGGTGAGAAAGAGGGGGAGGAGAGCTCGGGAGAAGAACTGGAAGGCACGCTCGCTTTGGAGTTAAAGATGGAGAAAAAAATAAACAGAAGGTGCTTTATAGGCAACTTCATCACAATCCTCTAAACTTGACAGCGAGGGCTACGAGTCTTTTGCGATGTTCTGTTCGCTCAATCATCTTTTCATCCAACTCAACCTTACACACACACGTCTTACTAACAGGTTGTCATAGCGCTGTCATATGGTTGTCGGTGTCAAAGAATCTCCACTTGTCTGGAGTGGGAAATTTGAAGACGATAGTTGGTGTTGTCAGTGACAACACCTTGTCTGAGGCATCCCAGAGATCAAGGCATAACAATATTACAGCACGACATGGGAAGGATAATAATTGCTTCGACCTAATGTCTGTAACAAGTGTAAGATCATTCTGAACAAGTTTAAGAAGCAACGAGCCGGTAAAACACACTTGCCTCGCTACTCATTCCATATGTGGCTACTTTATAAGTTGGGAAGCAAAAGTCACAATTAACTTTTATCCTTGTACTTTGTAAATAAGTTTATAGATTTAAAAGAAATACATTTGTGTGGAGTATTTACAATTATAAACGTTTTTCTGGACCATAGGTAGCCAGTTCAAAGTCTTTATTAATTAGGGATGGACTGTGACTTTTTGTCTGAACATTTGTTTTTTGCACTGATACTCCCAAGTTATTTCCCAACGATGATTTTCAAGTCGGGGTTCTTTTTTCACCTACCACAGTTTTCCTTCCAGACAAACAAAACAAAAGTAAACAAAAATGTAAATGTAGTTTAGTTTGAAAGTGGAAACTATGGTCATCATGGGTGATTCATTCACCACCATATTAATTCATTTGACCTTTGAACATTTAAAAATCCCTTACCAGGAACATTTTCAGAACATTCTGAAACACTTAAAAATCCTACTGCTAAATTCAGCCGTCGTAGGTACGTACATTAAAACAAGCAGGTTGTTCCAGGATCCGTGAGCATGGAGAAGATAGGAATGCAGGTTTGTGGGAAGAGGAGAAGCTCCGAATGTGTTTGTTTTACTGGCATTGTTCTCGGCTCGTGTGACTTTGTGGCAGCAGCCCCGTGTTTACCAGCACAGCCTACTTTTTCCTACTTCCTCTCTTTCGCTGGCACATCATTAAAGATCTGTGAGCGCTGTCTGGGAAATTGTACACTTTGGAAAAGTTACATGCAAATTTACTTTTGACTGAATTTAAGCATCAGATGGAGGAAATAAATTGAGATAATTTCCGAGCTAGAGCTGGGTCTCTTCATGAAATGCAAATTATGTTTTTGGAGATCCATAAGTCGAAATAAAGCTAAAAAAAATGTTTACGCCATTTAAAAGTGACATAAATGTTTGTTCTTTTAAAACAGATATCTGTTTTTTAAGACGTGCAACATTCTGTGACTATTACTGTAGTTTTTACTTTGATTTCTTTCAATATCTTTGCACAGCAAGAGATTTGTGTTTTATTTATTTATTTTCCGGTTTGCGTCTTGCTAAATGTGAAATTGTTTATTGCCATCAAACCGTCTCAGAGTCTGTGAATCATCTGTATTTACATTAGCTGTGTCCTGCTGCATCTCATGTATGTTAAATTTGTGATTTGAATAAATAACCCCTTCACAGTCTGATGTAATTCTTCTTTTCCAAACCAATTCATGCCAAAGCATGAAACATTTTCCAAACATGGAAGATCCATTTGCAGAATTACTCAAATTTTTCATTTTTACATTCCTTCTTCTGGTATTTAAAAAAAAAAAAAAAAGATCTCCTTGATGAAATGCATTTCATCCACCGCTTTTTATGCCAGAGTTTTGGGGGTCAGAGTTTTAACATACGTGCAATCTCAAGATATATTTTAGTGCCTGAAGTGTGTATTGAGAATGACCATCAACTACTTAGCTTCAGTCATTAGCTCAGTATTTGTAAACTGGATACTTTGTAGCTGTTTATGTAATTTGATTAACTGTGGCAGCCATCTTAAATTGAGTTGGCTGTAAAAGTTAAAGACAAACATCCAAAGGTTGCTTTTCTTTTCTGATCCTGCACAGTTTATGCTCAAAGTGTAAGTTGAAGATGACACTCCGCTACTACCACACCTTATTTTAGCTTGCCATCTGAAGAATTGATTGAGTTATAGCCATTTGTGTGTGTGTGTTTTTTACCTTTATTTTACTAGGAATAAATCCATTACCGGTAATCTCTTTTACAAGGATGAACTGGTCAATATGCAAATACAGCAACACAGTCTTAAAGAATAGTAATACTGTACAGTAGTAATATTAAAATATTTACAACAAAACATCTGTTAATAAAACATAAAATACAATGCAAGTTAAAATATATCAAAATTTAAGACACTTAAACATTACAGGTGCAAGATGTGGTTAGAACCTCTAACAGTTTTTATTTAAAACTAGATAAAGGAATAAAAAACTCCAACCTCAACTTGAACTGCAGATCATTCCAAGACCACATGCCAAAATGGGAATTACGAATAGGGTTTGCTAATGTTGATCAGCTGGGGCGGCCATCTTTAATTTGCTTGACTCCATAAGAAAATCGGTTGTAGGTGTACATCCATTGCTTAGTTTGAGCGAGTTCCTCTAAAATCTGTTCAGTGGTTGCTAACAGGCAAACAAACACAGACATGAGTACAAACATTACCCTGAAGTCCACACACATCACCGTCCTCGTCCTCTAGCTGCGGAGAGGTTGAAAGGACACAATCAGGCAATCAGGAAATTGAATCTCACATGTGCATGACAATAGGACGTGTCCAGGTGACCTCTAATTGAGCAGCCGTTCATTCATCTCGCCCCTCGTGTTCTGAAGCCATAACTGATACAGATTTCATTCAGCTCCGCCCCTCCGTCCCCCCTCCGCTTCCTGTATCTGCAGCAGATGGTTGGTTGGAGATAAGCGCGCGGGTCAATGTCGAACCCGTCACATCGGAGTTGTTTTTTGGACCACCCTGCCCTGTAACTGCCAGCTGACGGGTCGTCACCTTTGACTGACGGCTCGCCTCTGACAAATTTTACGGGGGTCAGGGCCTTCCTCGCCGTCACCTCTAATTGGAACGCCACGCCGTTAACCGACGGACCCGGACCTTGGCTGTCAGTGGCAGGATCATTATCTGGCTCAATGTGAAAGACAACGACTCCCCTACATACACACGCACACACACGCACACCCACACTCTCTCTCTCTGGATGAATTATCCACACCCGCGGTGCCGCTTATGAAGTTGAGCCAACTGTTTTTGAGTAATCAGCGTGTCCTCGGTACGCACAGGTGTGTGTTCAATCAATTTCTGAAAGAAAACTACCTTTCACGGGCCGTTAACAGGGCAAATATCCAAGTATGTCAAGGGCTAGCCTTGATAAAGCAGTGCTGCTCATCCCTAAACAAACAAATGAGTTGGAATAATTGACCTTCAGGCTGCGTTACTCCGTTAACCCATCCCGCTGGGAGTTAAACCTCCTCTGTGCTTCCACCCCCTGCCACGCAAGTGATTCCACGCTACATGCGTCGCTTCACATGCACGCGCTGCAGGTGAGCTGACCATATTTGCATAAGTCCGTGGAACCGTGTAAGTGTGCGACCCCTACCAAGCAGAGGTGAGGAGACACCCTGTAAGCCAATAAATACGGAGAATGTAGAATACATGATGGCCCTCTGTTTGCAGGAGTATGAATATTTCAGATACGGGAGATTGTGGCTTTGCGTGGGATTACAGCTAAAGCTTATAATTAGCATGAAAGGCCAGCAAGGGGAAGGAGAGAATAATAAGAATGGACAAGGGGACTGACATCTACTGTCTCCCTCAGGCATGCCGTTTGCTTATCTGGTTCCATTGCAGCAATATTTATGTATAACTTTAATAGTTATGGCATGCTGCATAAGCCCCTGAGTGATAGTTGACTTTCTGAATTGGGTTTTTGATAATGAAACAAGCGGGGAGAGGCTTTCAGACTGATCCTTAACAGGATTTTACTGAAAAGTGATAAAACTCAAGAGTAAACTAAATTAAACCACATCACAGATTTGAATGAAACTTTCAAAAAGGACTCTTTGGATGTACATCAACAACTGATTGACTCTCCAATTTCTTAACAGCTCCATTTAGAGGAAATAGTCTTTCCAATGGTATATGATTTATTGCCAAGAAGCGTTGTTATGATAAATGGACTGTACTTATGTAGCGCCTTTCTATCTTATCAAGATACTCAAAGCGTTTTACAACACAATCTGTTCCCTCATTTACTCATTCATACAGCACTCTACTAGATCTCTACAAAGCTAATTGAATAAATCATTCTAAAGAGACTAATCAGAGCTTTATCACATTCATACACCGATGGGACACACATCGGAGGCAACAAGGGGTTCAGTGTCTTGCCCAGGGACACTTCGGCATGTGACTGCTGGTGGATTTGAACCCCCCAACTCTTGCATTGGAGGACGACTGCTCTAACCACTCAGCCACAGCCCCTACAACAAAGAATAATCAACCAAACAATGTTTATTATATTAAGGAACACTTAATTTACTCTAACATAATCTGGAGTTGAGTCTTCTAGATCAGGGGTTCTCAAAATTTTTGGGTTCAGGGAGAAAAAATTTCAGGGACCCCCTCATAACCCTCATGTTTATTAAATAATTTTCAATTTGTCTCTTTAATGCAATGGAAATATTTGTGTAAAATAAATACTTAAGACCTGTTCTTTAATAGTGTTAAAGGGGACCACATATTCAAAATTTACTTTTTAATGTTTTTTTTTTACTCAACTTTGGGTATGTACTTCTTAAAAAAACAGTCCTAGGGCCAAAAAAATGCACCCAGTGGTTTATTTACTCTAAGTATATTTATTTTACTTTGATAGAAATGTTTCGTTTTCAAATCCTGCGGTTTGTGACGTCACAAGCTGCAGGACAACCCACCCCAACCTGAGTCCAGCCCCTCACCTAGCAACCCCTGGTGATGCTCCACCCACTTCAGTATGAAAGACGTGACGGTTGTTTTTCCTGATTTCATCTCATCTTTTGTTTAAATGTTCTTAATTTCATGTGTACAGCACTTTGTTGCAGCTGTGGTTGTTTTAAATGGCTTTATAAATAAAGTATAATTGTTATTTTTACGTTTTAGTTCAATTTTTAGCGTATTAGCGATCGCTCCCAACGAGCAGCCGGCAGACGGAAAATGAGCAGACCGCCGGCGAAGGGACCATCTGTCTGCGGCCGGGAGCTGGCTGGGAGCTGATAGCTTTTGAGGTCCGTGGGGTCCGGTCAGAGGTTGCCTCATACGGATAAATTAACTGGAAACACTCGGTGAACTTTGTGTATGTCTGGACTGGAGCAGAGATCGCTCCCAAAAGTGACGCATGCAACGAGCGGACCTAAAAGGGCGGAGGAGGAACGAGCTATTTTCAGCCTCGGATTCGGGCTAAAGGGAGCAGCAAATGGCGGCGCGCGCAGAAGGCTTTTGGTAAGTTATCTTAAGCTAGCACTAACAGTAAGTCAAATGAGTAATAAAAAAATAGCTAATTTTAAAACAACAACAGATTAGAGATACTGGCTGTTACAGAGGGCGGAGTAAATGTAAACAGATCTTTGAAGGGCGTGGCCATGAGAGCTCATTATCATAAACCAGTCGTTCAAAACGAAAGTTAAAAATGGCAGAATTAAAAAGGGTATAATTGATTATCTAAGAATTATTTTGTGTATTAAATTGAATGAACATTGTCTGGATAGCCCACAGACGTACCATAAAAATTTCAAGACACACTTAATTAACAACATTTTTAATTTCAACTTCCAAAAATTAGAGTTTTGAGAAAATTAACAGTATCAAATAATTTGTATAACACCTTAAAACTTTACCTATTCACCTAATGAACATAATGACAATTTTTCAAATTATTACAGGAAACTCTTTACATAAAACTGAAAAGACTCATAACAGCAATAGTCATACCAAGTAACAGGGCTTGACTTGTAAATCAAATGATGCTGGAATGCAAATAGTGGGTTGGCCAGCTGGGGAAGGGTCTGGGGTAGAGTTGCATTCGGGCCTAAAAAACCAGACCCGGCTCAAGCCCATAGGCATTTTGTTCAAGCCCGACCCGACCTGACTAACAATTAACTGTAATTAGAGG
>JBBPBX010001439.1:46595-68827 GCA_038048925.1 Garcialebias charrua
CTGCTTTTGTAAGCAAATCAGTTTGACAAGACTGTTACAAAAAATTTTCAAAGAAAGGAAGATACAGGTAACCCCCGACCTACGAACGAGTTCGGGACCTAAGAACCGTTCGCAGCTCGATCCTGTCGTAGGTAGGGGGTGAAAATTGCGTCCCGTTCGTAGGTCGTTATTCCGTTCGTAGGTCGCGGAAATACCGCTAACGGTGCGCCGCGCACACATTTAACAGCATGAGACTGACATACTGGGCCATAAACATGCACAGAACTTTATTTACAAACACTTATCTAAACCATTACACCACACATGCATCCATAAACACACACAGTAACTGTACATCAGTAACTTCACATCAGAACTGCAGGAAATCAGCTGGAAATCACATCAGCAAAATGATGTCAACAATCACACATGAACACTTCTCAAAGTGCAGCTTTTAACATCAGAACAGCAGCAAATCAGGGACTCACATCAGCAAAATGATGTCAACAATCACACATGAATCCATAAATCCATCAGCAGCATCACATCTATCAGAAACATGTTGCAACCATCATGTTTTTGAAACCAGTGCGTTGATGAGTGTCCATGTGCATGAGAAAGAAGTCCATGAACTCAGAAAAAGCTAGAAGCAGCAGAAAAATGAAACAAAATTGCCTTACTTTGACTGAAGTGTAGGTAGACAGATGTTTTTCTCATGATCAAACCTGCATCTGATGGAACTGCTTAGCCATTGCTCAACAATGAATGTTGGGAGCATTTACTTTTCCACTGTCATGCGCAGTGTCACGCCCATGCCCAACTAACAACAGCCAAGGGGCAATCCCCTCCCCCACCTCGCCGATTGCCGTGTGTGACGCAGTTACGCCGTAGCTCGATTATATACTTGTAATGGGGCTCGTTCGTAGGTCACGTATTTTCTGCCGTACGTCGATGGCATTCTTCTACTTTGGCTCGTTCGTAGGTCCCGTGGTTCGCAGGTCGGTGGAGTCGTAGGTCGGGGGTTCCCTGTATATATGACACACATCAACATGTTTCACTGTGCTGACTTTGTAGAGAGAGTTATCCTGTTTTAGCTTTTGTTCAATACTTTCCAGCTCCATTATATTGCATGTTGTGGGTCAATTGCAAATCCTCGGGCGTGATTAGCAAAGCAGGGCGGACAGGGCCACATGTGCAATTGTTGCACAGTTCGCCAGCGTTACTCTCTTTTTCACAGTCTGATTAACTTCTGCACTATTTTCTTTCTTTCCTCATCCTCTCAACTTAAGCCCTATTCGCACGGGATTAGTTTAACCTAGATACCACATGTAATAAATAAATAAATTCCTAACGTCTGCTTTTTATGTGGCACATTTGCACGGGATAACCAAAGCCTGAGATTTAGCTGAAATTTACGGACATCTTCCGGATATGATGTCAATGCCCCGCGTTGTCATGGTTGGTCCATAATAATGTGCGTAATGTGCAGGCTGGGCTGGTCTCAGGCTTTGATGTGTTTTTATGAATCGGCACAAAGAAAACTAAAGAACCCACAAAATAAAATTGTTTCAATCTACTTGTTGAGGAAGAGGCAGGTCTGACCGGCTGGTTTAAGAGGTAAAAAAAAACTCACGTTAAGCTCAGATGTACAACCTATCACTGGCTGCACACATGAGCATCTGCACATCCGCTGTCCCGCCGGTTGAAATGGACTTGCGACCTGTCCAGGGTGTCCCCCACCTCTCACACAGTGATGGTTGGACATGGGCACCAGTGACACCCACTACCCAAAAAGGAAGAAGCGGGTAAATATAATAGAGGGATGGATCAGCTGATCACGTGCGCGTCTCCGCACCTGCTATCATCTGTGGTGAAGGAAGTAGCAGGATAGAAGCCGAAGCAAGCAGCGAGTTCATTTAAAATAACCTTGGTCTATATTTTTCCAAATGGTTTTGCTTAAACAAAAACAAAAAACACCTCATTATGTATCTGGTCCCGCCCATTTCTGTCCAAATCACAGAGATGCCTATTCACATTGGATTAGTATTATCACAGGACCTCAGAGTTCAGCAAAATATAGTAGGTAATTTGCAGGGGAATTTGTACTTAAGAAATTACTGACATGGCCAATTCGCACAGGATTAACACCACAGACAATCTCCGTAATTATTACAAATAGCGTGTAGTCCCTAGGTAAAACTAATCCCGTGTGAATAGGGTTATATTCAATTTATTATTTTCTCCTCATTTTATATCATGCATTCATGGTTTTCTTTGTGCTATTTTATTCATAAAACCGCATCAAAAGCCCAAGACCGCTCCGGCCCGAACTTAGAGTCGAAGTCTGGTCTGGCACGGGCTCGGGTCAGAAATCGCAACTCTAATCTGGGGGTCCTCCCCCAGATAATTTAGAATAAAGTACAGCAAGCCCTCGAGTTACGTCAGGGATAGGGACCTACGTGTGTGACTTAGGTCGATGTTGTCGTACCTCGCGGACCAAAAACACCTGCCTGTCGTAGGTCCGCGTTTCTGACATAGGTCGCGGCTATACCGCTAACGGAGCGCCGCACACATATTTAATGGCATGAGACTGAACAAGCAGACATACTAGGCCATGAACATGCACAGAACTGTACAGTAAATGAATACAGTACTGTACAATAAATAAAAAATATAATGTCTTACTTTGAGCTGGTCAAAGCCTGCCTTCGTCTTTTAGTATTAGCTCGGGTGCGAGCTCCCCCAGCTTCCTTACGCTCCACACGCACACACGTGGTCAAAACTGTTTAAAAGAATGACTGTTAGCTTCTTAACTTCATACATTTGGAGCCAGAAAAAAAAAAAAACTTACTGAAAGCCGTTTCTCCGCGATGTCCTCCATCCAAAACAAGCTCGGCGTTAGCTACGGTTAGGCCCCGCCATTAGCAGCACTGGTTAGCATGTCAGTTCATTCAAAAAGGCTGTCGGCTTTGTATCTCCGCGTTAGCTCGGTGTCCCCCGACTGCCAGGCGGACATTTGCGGCGAGCTCCCGGCCGCAGATGGCCCCTCCGCGGCATGTCGGCTCGGTGTCTTCGCCTGTGTTTGCTGCTCTGTTAGCTGCTGTCGTTAGCATGTCGGGCGGCGTTGTTGGAGCCATCGCGGGGCGATCCGCGGCTGCTCAGGCATCGGCTTTGTATCTCCGCGTTAGCTCGGTGTCCCCCGACTGCCAGGCGGACATTTGCGGCGAGCTCCCGGCCGCAGATGGCCCCTCCGCGGCATGTCGGCTCGGTGTCTTCGCCTGTGTTAGCTGCTCTGTTAGCTGCTGTCGTTAGCATGTCGGGCGGCGTTGTGGCCGCGATCGCAGGGCGATCGGCGGCTGCTCCTCCGGACCTGAGACGTCCACAGAGTTGACCGAGTGTTTCCAGCTAATTTATCCGTATGAGGCAACCCTGATCGGGCACACGGAGCCAGCTGACAGTAGCCTCTGGAGCTCCATTGACCGCAGTTCTGTTGTAAAATGGCGACCGGAAGTGGCGACCGGAAACGACCGGAAGTTGCGTAAATACGATAAATTTCTAATCAAAACGTAAAATTAATAATTATACTTTATTTATAAAGCCATTTAAAACAACCACAGCTGCAACAAAGTGCTATACACATGAAATTAATAACTTTTAAACACACACAAAAAAAAAAATAATATATATATTATTTTTTTTTTTTAATCATATTTTTATTAAATATGATAAAATCGTAAGTCTGAGTTGCCGTAGGTCGCAGGTGTCGTACCTCGAGGGTTTCCTGTACCGGTATGTGCGATTTCCTACATTTTGATGTATTTTAACAGGTTGTTAATCATCTACGTGCTTGTAAAAACATATACAAATTAAATCCTTTTTTTGGGTGGACCCCCAAGCACCTGCTTGCGGATTCTCAGTGGGCCGGGGACCCCAGTTTGAGCACCACTGTTCTAGATTACAAGTACAAATTTATTTTCGGAGCAGAGCTCTGTTGCTTTTCCTTGATTTCTCCAACCCCTCACAGAAATATCACAGTATTAATCACTGCAGTTCTTACATAACAGGGTCCTCGGTCCCAACAGTCACTCTGGCAGGAACTGTCATGCCCTCGTAGACATGAAAGTCAACCTTAATCATGATTCAGATTTTTTTTATTTATTTAAATGTTGACTTGAGGTTGGTGCACAACAATGATCTGAAGGAAATGTAAGATTACAGTACAGCTAATTCAGACAAAATAAGATGTCAGGGTTTGGTGTCCCACTTACATCTATAATAATATATGTAATGTTGTGTTTTCCCTGAGCATTGTAGCTTTTTTTGTTTATCTACAATAAACATTTATTTAATTAGGTAAAACATTTTACTTGAACTAATTAATTTAGCCTGTTTACTTTAATGTCAGAGTGAGATTTAGACCAAGTTTTGGCCAAACTTTAAATTAATGTTGTGCAAAATTCCAAGATGTCATACTCAAATTATTGCTGGGAAAGACTCTCAGTTACTACATTATTGAATTTGCGCTCAATAAGTATAAAATGACCCAATTTATAGGCATACTTGACAGACCACAGTCCGTGAAGATCCACAACTTCTCCTCCTCCACCATCACCCTCAGCACTGGCTCTCCTCAAGGATGTGTGCTGAGCCCTCTTCTGTTCACTCTGCTCACATATGATTGTACAGCCACACATCCAGGCTGTCATATTGTTAAGTTTGCAGATGATACAGCTGTGGTGGGATGCATCACAGATAATGATGAATCCAGCTACAGACAGGAGGTGGAACATCTGGAGAGCTGGTGCAAAGAGAACAACCTTCACATGAATGTGAAGAAGACGAAGGAGATGATTGTGGACTTCAGAAGGAACAAACACACCCACACCCCACTGTATATAGGTGGATCTGCGGTGGAGGTGGTCTCCAGCTACAAATACCTGGGTGTACACTTGAATGATAACCTCAGCTGGAGCAATAACACCACCAGCCTGATCAAGAAAGGTCATCAGAGACTCTACTTCCTCAGACGGCTGAGACGAGCCGGTCTGAGAAGCCCAGTCCTCACCTCGTTCTACAGGTGTGCAGTGGAGAGCGTCCTGTGCTCCAGCATCAACGTGTGGCATGGAGGCTGCACAGTTGCAGAGAGAAAAGCTCTGCAGAGAGTGGTGAAGGCTGCACAGAAGTCTGTGGGAGTCAGTCTCCCCACCATCACAGACATTTACACCTCCAGATGCAGAAAAAGAGCCACCTGCATCATGAAAGACCTCACTCACCCAGCACACTCACTCTTTGCACCACTCCCCTCGGGACGGAGGTTGAGGAGCATCAAATGTAGAACCACTAGACTGAGAAACAGCTTCTACCCTGAGGCTGTCAGACTCATGAATAAATAAATAATAAGAATAAACACTGCAAAATGTCACATCATACTGATACTGTACTGATCTGTTTCTTGTTGCTGCGTTCATCTGTGACCATCTGCTCATGTTCGTGCTGCTGTTTATAATGATGTTTTTCTACTACATTAGGGCTTAGTGTATTACTAGCTGATGTGATGTCTCTCTTAGTTAATCCTAGATGTTATTATTGTATTTCTCTTGCATTTGTTGTTGGATGTAACTGGGACCCTGTGTACATAATCTCGTTTTCAACACATGTACTACATGCGGTGCAAATGACAATAAATTCTCTCTGACTCTGACTCTGATACTTGTGTTGGCTAATGTTGCTTAGCTGTTCTGGTTGTCTTAAATTGGACTGACTCCAAAATTTAAACAGTTGTACTGTAAATGTAAACCCAGTAAACATTTTTGAAAATTTCATATAAATCCATTTAGTGGTTCATGAAATATTTTGTCAACAGACAAATTGGGTTGACTCCATCCGTTAATGCAAAGTATTTGAGCAAACAATTCACCCAATGAGTAGTACTCAGAGAATGTATTAACTCTGAGCCACAAGTTTACCATATTTAAACTTTTTTTTTTAAAGCTGGCTTAATACAAGACATTTTGTGATTTCTAAGGTCATTTGGGTGTGGCAGCCATGTTTAAATAGTTTGACTATGTGGTGGATTTTCTGGAATAATGGGGGACTCAAGAATTAAACAAGTCAGTTGTGTTTTGGTGCGATACATTAAAAGATAAACAAAGGAAATAAAAATTTATGAAAATAAGACTTGATGCTATATAGCAGACCACAGGTCTGGGATTCTCCCCGACCAGCAGCGCAGACTAAACAGAACACTGTTTATAGAAACTTATATTCGTGCAAACTTTGACCACGAGCCAATCATCCTCTCTGATGCTCTCGTAACCCATGTCCGCCCGATTACCCACTGCTGAAGTCACAATGAAAGATGTTATGCTCCAGCAGTCAAATTAAAACATTCTCATTATATATGTAGATTATATACTGTATACAGTATATCACAGAACCACTTTTTTTCCCACCTGTGTAATGTCACTAAAATTACAAACATCTTGACTAAAAATGATGCAGAAAAACTTGCTCATGCTTTTATAATGTCTAGGCTGGACTATTGCAATGGTTTATTATCTGGGTGTTCAAATATTTCTTTAAAAAGTATCCTGATGCATGCACAATAATCCAAGTAGAAAAATCTAAAAAAGTTACGCCTGGTCCTCTGGACATCCAATAAAACTGAGCTCAACTGAGCTCAAGACTGAGCTAAATACAGCACCTCAGACTGAAGAAGTCTTTTGGAGGAAAGACGAAACGTTTCTACAAATTTTATTTTTTGTTTTGTTTTGTCTTTTGAATGTCTTAGACCAGACATAACTTTTTGATATTCTTTAAAACGTCTTCAGTTGATCCAAAATGCTGCTGCCAGAGTCTTAACTGGAGTTTATAGGAGATATCAGATCTCTCCAGTTTTAGCTTCTCTTCATTGGCTCCCTGTCAAATTCAGAATTGAATTCACAATCTTACTTCTAACCTACAAAGCTCTCAACAATCTAGCTTCATCTTATATTACAGATCTTACTGTTCCATATTTTCCCAACAGAGCACTTCCCTCTCAGACTGCAGGCTTACTCGTGGTTCCTAGAGTTTCCAAAAGCAGAATAGGAGGAAGATCTTTCAGTTGTCAGGCTCCTCTCTTGTGGAACCAACTTCCAGTTTCTGTCCGTGAGGCTGATACATTGTCCAGTTTTAAGACTTTCCTTTTTGATAAATCCTATAGTTAGGGTTGGCTTGTTATGCTGTCATAGGGTTAGACTACTGGAGGACTAATTGACCACATTTCTTAAAATGAATTGTTACAACTGAATAGTTTTCATTTGATACTATTTCTATCTTAACTTGTGATTCTCGACCTGCCATTGTGTATCTGTTCCTCCTTCCTGTTCCTCTCAAACCCAGCTGGTCGAAGCAGATGACCACTTGTCCTGAGCCTGGTTCTGCTAAAGGTTTCTTCCTCATTAGGGATTTTTTTTCCTTTCCACTGTCGCCTTCATGCTTGCTCAAGACGAGTCTGCAATGAAGTTAAACTCAAAGTAGTCTGCTCCTCAGATACAGTATACTGTATAATAATAATTTACTTTATATATACAGTGCCCTGAGATGACTTCTGTTGTGACTTGACACTATAAATAAACAGCATTGAATTGTAAATTGAATTAATTGCAAACGGTCACAATATTTTTGATTCATGAATATAAAATTTTCTTAACAGTTAAAACAAATATGTCCAAATCAATAACGTAGGCTACTATAATTTTTTAACAACACAAAACCTTATTCAATTATAGATGTACATCAAACTAATACTTGAAAAAAAAAATCAACCAGTGATTCGAGATGTTTTTGCTAACTTACAAACACACAAACACACACGGACAATGTACAGTAGCAATATACAACATACAGTGTCTGTTTATTTTTAATCTAAATTTAATTTTAAAACAGTTTAATTTCTCATGTCAAAGTTTTGAAGACTTGTGGGAAACTTGGCATTAATATTTTCCTGATAAACACAAGTGGATTAAGCTGATTAAAGATCAATAGCGTCCCACTTGTTTGAGACTTTGTACCCAATTTTTTTTAAAGAAGGTATTTTGGCCTCAAGGTGAGTCTGCAGAGAGCCAGCGGGGGTCTTTGTATCCAGCAGGTAACGGGATTGTTTTCCATACGCGGCCAGGTGTGTGTTTTAAGATAGGGCCTCAGAACAGCGTGGCGTGGTGTCCAGTTGCGCCTCACTCAGGTTTAACAGTTCTGTATTCAATGCTGCCAGCCATTTGATGGCATCCATACCATTCTCTGAGGGACAAAAGGGGGAAAAAAAGCCTGACATCTGTTTGAGGTCCACTCCAGTCTTTACATCCCCCCTCCAAGTCCATTTGGGAGTCCGTCTGGCTTTTTTAGATTAAAATGTGTCAACGAGCTCAACTGCTGGCTTTGAAACTTCCCTCTCTCTGTTGAAAATTTCCCCGATGGTCCGTTGGGTTTTTATTTCCTTAATCAGCCTTGTGGTTAATGCAGTTGTCCTTGACTAGCTCAGCATGCTAACGATGGATTTTCTCCAAACTAAAATCTGATTATTGCCATGAAAGTTGATGTGCGCTAGCTTTTGTTCGTCTATTATAAAAATGTCTCATGAACCGCTGGATGGATTTGAATGAAACTCACACAAAGTATTATTTGGACAAACATAACCAACTGATTGACAATTGAACTCAACTTGATTCAAGATGGATGCCACAGCCAGATAAATGTGCAAAACTTAAAAAAACAAAACAAAAAAAGCTGCAACTCTGTCGATTTTATATGTATTGAAAAAAAAATTGTTACGGTAGTACCTGAGAGTGACTCCCAACACATACTAAGAGTGCCAACTGGTCACACAAGAGCTTTATGAAAATCTTTAGTTGGATCCGGCCCACCTCCACATTTGGTCCGGCCCCCAGAACAATACCAGAGAGCATTTAGATTTTTTTTCATATGTGTGTTTGTATTTGATAATAAAGTTGGTTTTTTGCAATAAAATGTTCCTTAGTTATGAACTATTTTGAACTATTGTTCCACATTTAATTTATTGTGTCAGCATTTTGGGGAAAACGCTGACAAATCCAAAACGTGACATTCTGTTCCACCCTTCTGCGGTCTGTGCCCCTATCTGGCAACCCCCAGAAAAAAATCCTAAACCCTCCCCTCTCAAAGACAGAACGGAATAATGGCAAAAAGATTAGGTAAGAGACAAATTGATTCAGAATTCAGGGCATTTAAGCTGCAGTGGACAAACGATTATTTTTTTGTTCAATGCAAAGAAAAGGCTGTCTGTTATTATTACGTCGGTTATTATTTATTTTATTAATAGTGTTATTATTTATCTCCTGACTTTTGTTCTGTGAAGAACCCAGAGGGGGTTATTTGATTGTGCTTTCTGGAAAACAATACATTTTTACATTTAGGCAGTCCTGCAATCGTCACACTTTTTCCTGTTACAAACCGACTCCGGCCCCCCACCAGAAGGGAAAAGTTATGTGGCCCTCACAGGAAAAAAGTTTGGGGACCCCTGGTTTAAGTGATGAAGTCACCAACAGCAGTTAGCAAAATATCTAAAAAACCAGCAGAGGGCTTTTAATGAAGAAAAAGAAAGTAGCACTAGAAAGTACTATATTTTTCGGACTATAAGGCACACTTAAAATCCTTTAATTTTCTTAAAAATCAACAGTGAGCCTTATAATCCAATGCGCCTTACGTATGAATTCTAGTTGTGCTTACTGACCTCGAACCAATTTTATGTGGTACACGGCGCTCAAAAAATCTGTCAAAATGAACTTGTTTCGCTTAATGCGCCTTTTAATCCGGTGCACCTTATGTATGAAAACAGACCCATTCATTGATATTGCACCTTATAATCCGGTGTGCCTTATAGTCCAAAAATACGGTAATAAAAGTTAATTGAACTTAAAAACCCTAAATCTCAATTAACATTTACTGCTAATGAGCTGAAATTTGTGGGAGTCATCCTCAAATCATACAAAGTACACAAAGAGATAATTGATAGATTAAATTAATGTAAATCCTTCCCTGTCTGAAACGGAATGACTCATAGTTGTTATAAGATGGAGTGGCTCACTGGAGTTCTCTTTTGATTGTTTTCTATTCAAGAAATATGATTTCCATGAGCATTATGATCCCGAACAGCAGACATAAGGTTTGTTGTTGGCTATGAAGCTGGTGCTTTGGCTATCTCATCCTGTTAGAATAGGAGTTTTTTTTTATTTTTTTGCTTTAGTTATGGGGATTACTCTTTTGGACAAGCTTTAAAGAGTACAGTGAGAAGAAAAGAGAGAAAGGCTGCTGGGCTTAAGGGTAGAATAAACCAAGGGTGGGAGTGTTAAAGGAATGAGGGGGGAGTGGGGGGTGCAGGAGTGGAGAAAAGATGGAGAAAAGAGACACAGAGGTGTTCTGTTGCTCAGGAAGCATCCCCTTTCTCTGTTGCTGTCTTTTCTTTTCTGCGCTGAAGGTCAGAATAAATAATCGATGGCATTAAAAAGAGCTCCCTGTCCCCCAGTCCATTGTGACCGAGGCCTTGGTCCCCGCTGACGATTAAAGGCCCCTGAGTCATTAATGTTCAAGTACCTTGGAAACCCCTTGGCATTGTTCCTTCTGAATGAGAGGAAATCCAATGCAGGTTTGAGGTTTTGCCACACTCGGGTCATGAGTTTGACAGGCTGGACGACGGAAAAAGGGGAAGGAAGATGTGGTTCAGTCATGAAGTCCTCTCCAGTTGACGTCTCGCTTCTGCTTTAGGCTTTTCTGTTATTGTACTTTATTTTTTTTTATTTTTTTTGAGGAGCGGGATGAGCCAAGACTGAGGAAGAGTAAAACAAAACTTGAAGGCCAGCTGCTTCTCAGTGCGCTCTGTCGCTATCAATAGTGACACCTTGAACAACTGCGTCAGTGCTATTGAAAGCACCATGTGTCAGCAAGCCTGACTGTGATGCTCCCAGGAGGCTGAGGCTCCCCTGGTGGGGGGTCGGACCGTGAAAAGGAAAAAGAATCAAGAGTGGCTCGATGGAACTAATTTCATCTGGCCTTTAAAAGTTGCAGGCCTCACCAGGCATGAGATTCTGATGATATGATAACCTTGAGCAAACATTTAATGTTTTACAGTATTAAAACAAAATTTAAAGACATGGCATGATTTTTTTGTTGTTGCTTTTATTCAGAACAAAAATTCAAATATTGTTATTTTGTAGCTTAAATAATATCATATTTTGTTTACTAGTGAATATTTTAATAATGTAAAATTACAACAACAAAAAAAATCTAATTTTAAGAGACGACACTCAACCGTACGTTTTCATTCATGTCACTCATGAAAAATGTTAAACTGTTACATGGACTTTTATTATTTTATGCATGATGTTTAAAATCAAGACTGAACATTTAATTTTCATAATTAAGTATAATATTAAAGGTCCACTGACATGATTTTTTTACTATTCATAAAATTGCTCAAAATATATATATTTTATCATTTAAATATGTTTGTTTTTGCTAAACAAAATGATAAATCACTTTAATTTTGCTTTAAAAGTGATTTTGAACTTCAAGACGTGTTTAATCATGGGAAATCCGATTACACACGAACGCACCATCTGTGACGTAACACCGGGCAGAGGGCTCTGGTCTCTTTAATAGCGGACAATTTAAAACCAGACGAATTTATTATTATTTATTATTATTTATTATTATTTTGTTTTACTCTTCCTCAGTCTTGGCTCATCTCGCTCCTCAAAAAAAATAAAAAAAATAAAGTATAATAACAGACAAATTCTCTGCAGAGAGTGGTGAAGGCTGCACAGAAGTCTGTTGGAGTCAGTCTCCCCACAATCACAGACATTTACACCTCCAGATGCAGGAAAAGAGCCACCTGCATCATGAAAGACCTCACTCATCCAGCACACTCACTCTTTGCCCCACTCCCCTCAGGACGGAGGTTGAGGAGCATCAAGTGTAGAACCACTAGACTGAGGAACAGCTTCTACCCTGAGGCTGTTAGACTCATGAATAAATAAAAATAAAATAAAAATAAACACTGCAAAATATCACATCATGCTGATGCTGATCTGTTTTCTTGTTGCTGTGTTCATCTGTGTTCATCTGTGACCATCTGCTCATACAAACTCATGTTCGTGCTGCTGTTTATTCCCACTATATTAGGCTTAGTGTATTACTAGTTGATGTTTTTCTTAGTTAATTCTAGATGTTATTACTGTTTTTCTCTTTCATTTGTTGTTGGATGTAACTGGGACCCCGTGTACATAATCTCGTTTTCATCACATGTACCACATGCGGTGCAAATGACAATAAAGACTCTCTGACTCTCTGACTCTGACTCTGATTTATCAATCTATGTGAAGATTTGAGCTATTTGTCTTCATTTTGGGAAGCAGAAAATAGTTTGGGTGATGGAACAAGAAACAACAGGATCTAATTTAGGTCTGATGCTGTATCAGACTTACCTTCATGTCGAGTTGCTCATACCCGCGCACTGTGACAAGCCCAGAGCTCTGCCCGGTGTTACTCCACAGATGGTGCGTTCGTGTGTAATCGGATTTCCCATGATTAAACACGGCTTGAAGTTCAAAATCACTTTTAAAGCAAAATTAAAGTGATGTATCATTTTGTTTGCAAAAACGAACATATTTAAATGATAAAATACAGTACAGTATACAGTATATATATTTTGAGCAATTTTATGAAAATTTAAAAATCTTGTCAGTGGGGCTTTAAAGTACTCACTGCAAGTTATGAAAAATAAACAAATAAAGGGTAGTCTGCTCAAAATCCATAGGTTCAGTTTGAAAGACTAATAGTTTCCCAGATATATTTATAGCTACCTTTGTGTGTCCACAGTCAATGTAAACAAAACACTTGGCAAAAAGGCCTGTTTACCACAGGGAAGCTGTCACATGATCGACCATCGCCTGTAGGTAAACAAATATAGAAGCAATGCTGGAGAATATGTTTAGGTCTAAATAGAGAGAATCTGTTGCTAAATGGGGTCAGCCAGGGCAGTTTAACACCAATACATAAATACATTAATAAATAAATAAATAAAATAATTAATTATAAAAAGAGCTCGGGATTAAAACCCATAACGCTTTTGCAAAACAGCTGCTAAACTTAAGTTTTTTTTCTTGTCGACAATCTCATGTGGTAGTTAGCGTTCAGTTACTACTTACAATGTTTTTAAATTTAGAGACATGTTAAAGAAATAGAAAATAAACATTATTTTATGTATTTTTTTCGTCTTTGTGACTTTACATTGAGGATCCTTAAAATTAAATTTGATTTAATATATACTGTCGGCTAAAACAGCAGTCAACAAGCTGTTTTTTTATATTTTAGTTTGCTTTTAATTTGTAAGTAAATGCGCCCATATTACTTTTTGTCTGCTGTTCTGCTCTTTAGGTAACGTTGAGAGTTTGACAAACTTATGCTGGTGAATAATTACCATAATTTAAGGACTATAAGCCACTACTTTTTTCCACATGCTTTGAACCCCGCGGCTTATACAATGCTGCAGCTAATTTATGGATTTCTTTTTTACGGGGTAACGAGCTTCATGCCACAAAAACATTTAGCCTATCACACCCAAGGGGAGAGAAACCAAGCACTGTTTACAGGTCAGACTTTTGCTGTTTTATTTGTTTTTTTGATTATTTAGTGTGCATTAGTGTGTGTGCAGAGTTTTGTAGTCGGTTTTTGGTCTGTTTGTCAGAATGAAAGGGGGAAAAAACACAGAGAATTTGTGATGGAGATACTGTTTTGTCACATAGTGTAAATAGTGGTAAAAAAACGCATGGGAAATTGCCCACTTTATGATGTAAAAATATGTACCGGTTTACTAATTCATTTTTACTAAGTTTGTACACAAGTTCTTAAAATATACCAATGAAATTTACATTTTAGGCTGTCAAAATGGTTCATTCAATATTTTTGTGAATTTCATAGTAAACATATCAATATTTTACTAACACGGATTTCATTTTTTTGTGTTATTTTTGTTCCAATGTGATAATGCATTTTGTCAAAATGAAACAAAGACTGTAGAATCATGAAGCTGAGGTTGTGCTGAAAAATATGATACCAAACAAGGTACAGGTAAATAGTTTTTATGATGGAAATATAAGGGTAAATTCAAAATGATACCAAAACGGACATTTAGACCCCAGACCTGCTAGGGTTTAATAGTCCGTAAATTACAGTACCTGGGTTATTAGCTTCCTTAACGAGCCTGCAGTAATAGGCTTTATGTATTCCCCCTGCTAACATGCTAAGTTTTGTAGCTTGTTGCAAACATTTATTTCTAAACTGCCTTGTCCTAAACAGAATGACTGATGTGACCCCACTGGTAGACAAGTCATGACTGAATGTCATGTACAACTATTCAACTGTCTTGTCTTATTTAACATTTGTCTAGTGAAAGTCTCTCCCTGGATTCCATACAGACAAAAAATGTTTTGTCTCAGGAAAAATTAATAAAAATCATAGGAATGGTATGATGGACACATTTAGTGGTTTTGAAAATGTGACTTTTTAACTCTCTGGTATACCATGAAACCCGTTATCGGCCCATGCCTAGTTCTCACACATCTGCCCACATCTGTGCTTTCATGTCTACTCATACTCCCTCCCTCCCTTTCTTTTTTTTTTTTTTTTTGCTCCCTTGTGTCTATGTTTCTCTTTGGTCGGCCTCACCTCTCTGTACCCTCCTCTCTCTCTCTCCGTCTCATCTCGGTGCTCCTCTGTTCTCTTACCTTTTGCTTTGCAGTCACGTTTCGTCTCCGTGCATGACTCATTCTGCTCAATAAGCTCTAAAGTAAGCAGATTTGTCCATCTTCTCCCCTCTCTCTCCCTCTCCTCCATAAGAAGGCCATTGTGATTCACGGAGGAGACCCTTCAGAGCAAATACTCTGGGTATTTCATGTATAAACATGCCTGACTTTTATTACCAAGGGGGAAAAATTAAAATGTAAAAATTAATAAATAATAAGAATAAGAATAAGAAAAGATTCAACACTTAATAACCAACAAATGTTTTGATGTGCTGGTCTGAGCCATTTGATCCAGTTAATACTGAAGTGTAATAAATACATTAGTCTTCAGATGATGGCCTCAAACATTTCCTCCAGTGCTTCAGGCAGAGTTGTCATTTTTGCTTTCACCAGTCCCAGCTGGCGATAAAAGAAAAAGAGCCGTTAGCATTTAGAAAGAAAAATACAACCCATAGTTTGCATTTACATACATGTACCATATTTTAACTGTGCAAAATGCTACTTTTTATTACCACTGTCAGGATTAAGGGTCAGAAAATGCAATCTGAGCAGCCCATACGTATACAAAGACAGAAAGGCAAATTAGCGATTTAACATTTACGTAACGATGTTATATACAGTATACAGTATATGCAATGTTCCATGCAACCTGTAAGTGGGAACATGGACATTGGAATGATGTCCCATTCAATCTAACCATATTCCAGTAGCAAGTCACAAAACCAGGGGCCTCATGTATCAAAAACCTGCGTGGATTTCCTACTGAAAAGTGACGTACGGTGAAATCCAGAAAAGTGTCTACGCACAAAAAGATCCAGATTTATCAAACTGTGCGTACACCTGAATCCACGCACATTCCTTTTGTACATCACAATTGACGTGGAACTGAGCGCACGTGAGACACCTCCCCTGACACGCCTACATTTACATATGTTAAACAGATGCAAATTACTTCCTGCATGTGTGAAGGACATGTTTGTTTGATCCCTGCGCGATCAGAAATGATTTCTAGATTCGGGAAAATAATGAATTCAATATAATATGAGTGAGGACAAACATCCTAAGTAAGAATAGTAATAAAATGTGTTCATCATGCAAAGAACGAGTGATTGTCGGTATTTGTGTGCGCGCGCACCCTGCTGTGGTGCGCGAACCGGCTCATTCATTCATTCTGTGTGGAAATATTAACTTTGCGCACGAGTTTATTACCATTATTACTGTAAACACAGAGGAACTTACTTGGATGTTTGCTAGAACATAGATCTTTGTTTATGTAGATGATGTGAAGAAACGTGTCTGTGCGTCTTGGTGGAGACTTTTCATGACATGATGTTGGAGTCTCCAGACGCAGCGCGCGCCCCGCAGCCCTGTGCGCAGTCTGTCTGTGAAGCTTTTGCTCTCCTACAAGTTATATAAGGTGTACTTTCACGTGTCATTTTGGAGAAATCTACAATAAACGCAGATAATGAAACACCTCCAGCTGCCGTGTCGACACCGGTGAGGGTGCGCGCGCGCTCCAAGCGCGACCACTCAGCCTTTGGAATCGATGAGACCATTGGACATGATCCGGCTTTGTGTGGACTGGACTGCACAGTCCCGATCGACCTGCAGCTCCCTCTGTGGAACAGTTTGACCGCTGCTTCTGTATGCACGCGTGATGCACGGCTCCCCAGAGCGCAGCAGTAGTGCCAAACTGGAAAATTATTATTTCTGAAAACGGCTGATAAGCCATATCCTAGATCGGAAAACTATATCTGTTTCTAAATAAATGCTCTGCGTGTTACACTATTTATTATAACCTCCAGTAAGGCTGAATGAATCCGTTCCTGTTAAATTTATTTTTGGCACAACGTTGCGCGTCCTTTATTTCACTGCGTCATGTGGATGTAATACTTGTTAATCGTGTGTTTGGAGGGAATATTAATCATTTTCACATCTTGAACTGTTAATAATAATAATAATAATAATAATAATAATAATAATAATAATAATGAATTCAATTTATAACGCACTTTTCATTAATGGAAATCTCAAAGTGCTACAAGGTGCAACATATTTGAATGTCAATAAGACAAATAATAAAACAATTAAAATCAACAACAGTATCAACTCAGATCAAAAGTAGAATCATGAGGAGGAAGAGTATGCTCGGTTGAAAAGAAAGGTCTTCAAGCCGCTCTTAAAGTCAACCACAGACTGTGGGGCTTCAGTTTCTCTGAAACACCTGTAAGTGTCGCCAAAGGAACAAGAACCACAGAAACGTGCGTACGCCTGCTCGGGAGCTTGCGTGGATATGTACCTGGATGCGCATATATTCACGTTCAGTTCAGTTTTGATACATACGGGCTTTTGCGTGGAAAGTGACGTGCGCAATGTTTTTGTGCGCACGCATGGTTGATACATGAGGCCCCAGGAGTTTAACTAACTGTGTTGCTCAGAAGCCAAGCTAACTATCTGTATTGTTAGCAATACAAGCAAATTACCACGGGTTTCATATATTCAAACACTGCAGCGCGGATAGGACAGTACTGGGAAATTAGGAAAACCGACTGAAATGAAAATAAAACGTGTATTTCTGCGATTATCTCCCCTTTTCACTTGTGAGATAGCCATATTGGATTTTGAGGTCAGGGTTGGTCTCAAATCGACAACTTTCCGAGTTGGACGTCTAATTTGGAAAACTTGGACTTCTGAGTTAAAATGGAGCGCATTTTAAAATTGCACTAATTGCTTTGCTGGCCATCAAAACTGGACAGCTTTTAGCTTGAAGGAATTGACCGGTGATTTGGCCACTCCAGTACTCAAAAGTTCACTTTGTTGTTTGATTTTGTTTTGCATTCATGAAAGCACTATCTTAGCACCGCAAACAAATATATTTTTGTCTTAACTGTAGTTACACCATGGCTAGGAGCTATTCATGCATTAGCATTGTCTTCGGTGTGGAAGTTTTTACTGAGTAAATGAACTAATTAAGTTATTTGTAATGGCAGTTGCCCTTGCTTAAGACCCACAGACCAGTCAGAGACCCCCAAGAAAGCTTGAGTTTTATCAAAAGACAAGGTAATAATATACATCCTAAATGTTTGTGTGACCTATAGGATACATTAATTGTAACCGTTCAAAGAAAAATCTAAATATTTTGAGAAATATGGTACTAGAATATGTCATCATTATTGTTTCAAATTTCATGTAACTTTATCAATTTCTTTCATGTAATTTGACAGTTTCCTGTGAAGTTGACCAACATTAATACTGTATTGGCACGTCAGCACTTAACAAAAATCGGAAACCAAAATCTGCCTTGAAAACAGACATTGGTGCATCTTCAATAAATATGCAAAAGAGTTGTGGAGAGCATTCGTAGAACGACTAACTCACACAGACGCGTATCAAAATGAGGAGCTCGCCGTGGATGCAGTTCCTGTAATTATCCAGCAACAACACGGCAGATGGGGAGCACAAAGATTTTCGGACCTTTAGTCATCCGTCTCTCATCAGCTGCCGAGCTCCTAAATTATAGCAGCAACTCATTAGGAATGTTGACAATACAATATTACACGACTCTGGCACCACTCAGCAAAAAGTGCCTCACTAAGCAATGCAAACAAGAACTTCAATTATGTTTTTCTTGACTCTCCCTCCCCCCTTTCCTTTTATCCACACTCTTCTGTCACACAGCCATTTATTGCCTCAGATGATGTACTGTATGGGGCATGCATATGGAAGGACTTGAAGACTTTGATTAAAATTGATTTTACTCCCCTTGGGAAGCGGAAAAAGTCAAAAATTGTTACATGAACATTTATGAAACTGATTTAGTCTGTTGACATTGAAGGCTTTTTGATAAGTAATTAACTAGCCTTTACCAAAGACAAGGTGACAGGTATATCTTTGCCCTCTCCCCCTCCATCCCCCCATGTACAGTAGCTCTCTAATGATGATATACTGTCCGGAGCTTTGTGTTTGGTGCCTGATACTAGAATAGATCATATTTTGAGGTCATAGCAGACGACTACATCAGTATTTGTCAGTTGTGGTCATTCATGCCAATTATCAGAGAGTTTCAGCTTGGCGTGGTGACAGAAAAACCACGATAAATGTATGCAGTATGCACATTTATATATGCATCGCAGGCTGTGCTATGTTAGTGTCTGAGAGCCGGCAGCAGCACCCTCTGGTTGGCAAGGTCCTCTGATTAATGAGTTATCCCATCCACGTGGCGTCGGAAGGGTCAAGAGGCCACTCGTCTGTGTGTCACTCAGGTTCGACGTCCTCTCCCATACCGGCTGTCGGCTCATCACCAAGAGCTTTTCCAGATGTTTCACGGCACTCCGTCCGGTTGCTTTAGTCCCCAAATCACCATCCTGACATTGTATTTGTGACACCTCAGTCTGGATAATAACTTTCCTGGAAACTTTATAAAGTCCATTCAGCACAAAAGGAGTGTCTCAGCTTTTTATACGCCCGTATGTCCGTAAACTTTCTCTTGTCCAGGCCAAAACTTCTGTTCCGCTCAAGATAAATCATTGCAACTTGACACATAAACATCATCACTAGATGGAGTGTTGTGTACACGTTTCATTAGCCTAGCTCCAAGGTCAAAGTCACAAATCAAAGGTCAACGTTAAAACAAGGTCTTTGCTTGTCCAGCCCATAAGTTCAGATTCACTCAAGATACAGATATCACTCAAGCTCTAAGGTCAAGGTCACAAATCAAGGTCATTTGTTATTGTTCGTCCCTTAAATGCTCTTAACCCCTCCCCACTTGACATGCAATGAACTCGGAAACTAATCACTGGATGTACATCTACAACCAATTGTCTTTTGGAGTCATTACAATTAAATATGACCACCACAAGGGACAGCTGTGCCTGAGTGGTTAGAGCAGTCGTCCTCCAATGGTCTCTCATTGGGGGTTCGATTCCACCAGCAGTCACATGTTGAAGTAGCCTTGGGCAATTCACCGTACCCCTTCATTGCTTCTTATGTGTGTCCCATCGGTGTATGAATGTCATCTAAAGCACTGATTAGTCTCCACAGATTCAGATTAGCTTAATAGAAATATAGTAGAGTGCTGTGTGGAGGTAAATAAGGGCACAGATTGTAGTGTAAAGTGCTTCGAGTATCTTGACAAGATAGAAATGCCCTATATAAGTGTACAGTCCATTTACCACAGGTAAACAATCTTGGGAAACACCAAACTGCCTATACTGTAACTTTGTCAAATTGGCTGTTGCAGAGTTAAAGTTTGATGTGGTAGTAGCTAAGAGTCATACTCAACACAGTCTATGGGCACTAACAGATTTTGCAAGCACAAGGGTGGTTAAAATGGCAACGACTCTTACCTTTTCTCAACACAAGGTGATCTCAGTCCAACTTGAAAGCCAGCCGGTAATATGCATTCCTTCTGGGAATGTTGATTCTTCTACATCAAACTTCAACACCTGGAGAGCTGATGCAAGGAGAATAACCTTCACATCAATGTGAAGAAGACAAAGGAGATGATTGTGGACGTCAAAAGGAACAAACACACCTACACCCCACTGAACATACGAGGATCTGCGGTGGAAGTGGTCTCCAGCTACAAGTACTTGGGTGTACACATGAATGATAACCTCAGCTGGAGCAACAACACCACCAGCCTGATCAAGAAAGGTCATCAGAGACTCTACTTCCTCAGACGGCTGAGACGAGCTGGTCTGAGAAGCTCAGTCCTCACCTCCTTCTACAGGTGTGCAGTGGAGAGCATCCTGTGCTCCAGCATCAACGTGTGGCATGGAGGCTGCACAGCTGCAGAAAGAAAAGCTTTGCAGAGAGTGGTGAAGGCTGCACAGAAGTCTGTTGGAGTCAGTCTCCCCACCATCACAGACATCTACACCTCCAGATGCAGAAAGAGGGCCACCTGCATCATGAAAGACCCCACTCACCCAGCACACACACTTTTTGCCCCACTCCCCTCAGGAAGGAGGTAAAGGAGCATTAAGTGTATAACCACTAGACTGAGGAACAGCTTCTACCCTGAGGCTGTTAGACTCATGAATATCTAACCAGGATAATCACTGTGGAAAAAAATCAATCACATCATGTCACTGCTGATCTGTTTCATGTTGCTGTGTTCATTCGTGTTCATCTGCTCTTACAAACTCATGTTTGTGCTGCTGTTCATTCCTGTTCATCTGCTCTTACAGACTCATGTTTGTGCTGCTGTTCATTCCTGTTCATCTGCTCTTACAGACTCATGTTTGTGCTGCTGTTCATTCCTGTTCATCTGCTCTTACAGACTCATGTTTGTGCTGCTGTTCGAAGTAATGTTTTTATGCTATTAGTGCTTAGTGTATTTTTAGTTGATGTTTTTCTTAGTTCATATCTTAGATGTTATTACTGTTTCTATTTTACATTTTATTGTTGGATGTAACTGGGACCCTGTGTACATAATCTCGTTTCATCACATGTACCACATGTGGTGCGAATGACAATAAAGAATCTCTGATTCTGACTCTCTGACTCATGCTCAATCATCCAGGTACAAAATCCAATAATGGTCATTCAGGTCATCTGGACCGTTTCTTTTTTTATGGAAAGATGTTCCGCCCTCTATCCGGAGGGCTTCATGTGTCTGAGGAGTCCCTATGTCTTTCCACAAAAAAAGAACCTGTCCATATGACCGGATTGACCATTAATGGGTTAATTCCTTTCAGTTTTGCTCCAGATGTTTCAGACGCTTGAGTTGCTCGCAATAAATTCAGCTGCCTTTATGAGGTGTTTGCTCTGAGATCGATTTGTGTTTCCGCTTCTCATATTGGTTGCTTCAACATAGAGAAAGATGTAATTTCAGCTTTTCTTTCCCACAATGCCCCTCTGCCTTACATTGAGCAATTGGACCTCAGCTCAGAATAGGGCCTGTGGGCAGTGAGTATCAATGGCCTCTGATAAAAGTTCAGCAAGCAAAGTTGATATATTGTTGCTGCCCCCCTAAAAAAAATGGAGGATGATTTATAAAACCTTGTCTTGTGCACCTTTTCTACATCCAAGTTACCATTTTTTCCGGCAGTTACTATATGTTGATGCCATTTTTATAATCTCACTTTTCCCTTATTTCCCTCCAATAAAGGAGGGAAAACTCGTAATGGAATTCAGCCAAGGCGTTGGATTATAAATGAGGTCTGCGCTCGGCTTCATAATGTTATTTAGATTCCTGTGTACAGAGACCCGTGTTCCAACTCCCATCAGCGCCGCGACAGAATCAAATGTGAATATAAGCTGATATAGGGAAATTGGTTTGTAATGTGCTGATGCTTTAGAGACCCTGTGCCGAGGCAAAAAGAACCGAGTAAGACAGCAGTTCTTTGGCACACACAGAGTGATGTTTTAATTACTTGAATTGGAACGATAACACCCTTCTCTCCCAGTCCAAAATGAAACAAATTTAAAAGGTTT
>JBBPBX010001439.1:79886-102969 GCA_038048925.1 Garcialebias charrua
GGCTTTGATGGCAGTTGTGCATTTATTCCTTAGCTGCCGAAATTTCAACCAATCAGTGTCTGAGTGTGATTTTCTTGCTGCGGCCCAAAGATGATCTCTCCAGTGCAGGAGATCAGCTAGTTCAGGAGTAAACCAGGGGCTGTCACGGCCCTTTATCCTGAACTGCCGGAAAGGAGCGTGTTTGTTTACAAAGTAAATGAAACTATCATGAAAATAGTTCCAAGCGGTGTTCACGTCATTGATTTGTAGGATACGTTGCCAATCAAAGTGGGATAGATCCCAAAGGAATGACTGTTCACTGAAACGTTTCAAATCCCTTTTTTGGATTATTCTGGGCTTAGCAGGTGGAAGTTTAGTAGATCTAAGAGCTGCTATTACGGAATGATCACTCAAAACGTTAGCAAATACACCTATACCAGGAAATTTGTGAGGTGCATTTGTGAAAAACAGATCTAAGGTGGAAGATTTTTCGGGACATTTTATGTTTGGTCTGGTGGGAGAATCGATAAGTTGTGTTAGATTGAGAGATAGGCAACATTCCTTGAATTTATCACAGAGGGGGGTCGACTTATTCCAATCAATGTTGAAATCTCCTGCCATAACAATCTCATTGTGTTTTAAATTTCCTATGAATTCAGTCAGGGAGGATAGAGCTTCAGGTGTTGCGGAGGGGGGACGATAACAACCTACAACAGTTAAGGGCTGACCTCCTTTCAAACTGATGTTCACAGCTAAAGCCTCAAACTGGTTTGCGATTGTTTTTTTAGATGCAATCCTGGCAGCCAAAGAGTCTCTGATGTAAATAGCGACTCCACCTCCCTTTTTATTACGATCACAACGATAGATCTTAAATTCATTGATTGCCAGGTCATTTTTCAAAACAGATTTTTTGAGCCAAGTTTCAGAGATAACGATCACATCTGCCCCAGAAGAACTGATTAGGATTTTCAATTCATCAAGTTTTTTTATGAGGCTACAAGCGTTTACATGCAGGAAATGGAGACCTGAATTATTTTTAAACTCACTAGGAGTACTGTAGTTAATGGGGGGCCCTGGGTTGGGCTGAATCCCTGAGATCAATAACAACATTAATATCAGACATTTACTTGACTTATTTGTCAATGATGTGTAGTTACAGGAGTTAACAGTGTGACATTTTGCACCCATAATTGAACCATGAGAAACATTGTGAAACATGAATCACTGAATCTTATCCATTATTATTATTATTATTATTCCATGAGAAACAGAAACAACACAGAAGTCTGTGGGAGTCAGTCTCCCCACCATCACAGACATCTACACCTCCAGATGCAGAAAAAGAGCCACCTGCATCATGAAAGACCTCACTCACCCAGCACACTCACTCTTTGCACCACTCCCCTCGGGACGGAGGTTGAGGAGCATCAAATGTAGAACCACTAGGCTGAGGAACAGCTTCTACCCTGAGGCTGTCAGACTCATGAATAAATAAATAATAAGAATAAACACTGCAAAATGTCACATCATGCTGATACTGATCTGTTTCTTGTTGCTGCGTTCATCTGTGACTATCTGCGTTCATCTGTGACCATCTGCTCATGTTCGTGCTGCTGTTTATAATGATGTTTTTCTACTACATTAGGGCTTAGTGTATTACTAGCTGATGTCTCTCTTAGTTAATCCTAGATGTTATTATTGTTTTTCTCTTGCATTTGTTGTTGGATGTAACTGGGACCCTGTGTACATAATCTCGTTTTCAACACATGTACTACATGCGGTGCAAATGACAATAAATTCTCTCTGACTCTGACTCTGACTCTGACATTGATGAAGATACGATCATTCAGAACCCCAAAACAATGAAAGTTGCAGTGATGGGCAGATCCAGATGTGTTGATAAGATTCAGTGATTCCAAGTAGTCTGAGAACTGAAAATAATGACAGTAATATGAATGATGCAGAAAAGTCTCAGACCATAAAGCGTCACAGATTAAGTGGGTAAACAATTCCGTTGAGGAGGCCCAACTATAGTTTGTGTGAGAGGGGAACCAGCCTCCCTGTGAATATGAATGGATGTGGCCCTGGTTAACACAAGCTGGATCCAGAATCAACAGGTAGAAACAAGCAATTTGCAGCAAACAGCAGAGTGTGGTGCCAGAAAAGCCTCCTAAAATTAAAGGCATGATTGTAGCCTGTATCAGGACAGCAAAGGAACAACAGCGTGAACAGCACCAAACAACAGCGACAGCAGCTCCTGATCCTCAGCGGCACACTTTTCTCTCCGCCCGTCTGATCCACAATTAGCTCCCAACAGTGTGAAACAGGCACCACCAAACAGCGACGATCACCAAACAGCGACGATCCGGATCCTCCGCGCTTCACTTTCTGCTCGTCTGATCCACAAACAGCTCTCAACAGCTCACAACGGTGTGAAAAACTGTTTAATTAATTAATTAGTCTTTCATCAGTTCTAACACACTAATCATTTTAAACCAAAATAAACTGCTAACACTTATGCAATCATATTTTAACATGAACAAAAGGACTGATTTTTAAAGCAGCAGAAGTGGCCATAAAACAATTTCTTATCAGCAGGTTAGGAATGACTACTGTAGCAAAAAACCTTGGAGCCTCCGGGCAGGGTTAAGATGGTGGTTACCAGAGTAACCTAGACTTTACAATGTGAGTGGTTGAGCTGAACTTTCACTCACAAACTTAAACCTATCAGAAAGCTGGCCGTCTGAATTCTATAAAAAGACAGGAACAACACACACCCCTGAGCATCCTCTAGAGATCTCCTGAGATCAGGTCCGTGCATCTGGGTGCTCTTATATGCATATAAATCTGAACATGTTCATGTATTCTCTGCATATCTGTAATATCTGTGTCCAAATAAATCTTTTGAACTAAGGTGATGTCTCATTGTGCTGGCTGTTCTGTAACACGACCGGTAGTTCCTTCCGGTGTTTGTCTTTTCATGGCCATAAATGTACAGTTAAACCCCGTTTCTGCCTTCATTCTGATTTATTCACGGATCCTGCTCTGACACATCTGCTTTGGGATCTCACCTGTCTGGGTCATCAGCCACGCGCGTCCGCTGAGTGCAGTGGCAGAATCAACGTCCTTTTGGGTAATGGATTGCTTCCTGGCAGTACAGTATCATCTGAATCTTAACTAAACTTTTTACCTCTTTCAGGACCGGTCAGCTCGTGGTGAAATGGCTGCGTGCGGCTGGTGTATGTATGGAAGGCCATGTTATCATATAATTGGATCATAGCTGGTCCTGACCCAATTAAAAGCCGGGCACCGACCCAGCCCACCCATCCATCATATTATCATGGCCCGGCCCACCCCATATTCAGGTCGGGTGGGGCCAGGCTTGGGGCTAGAGTTAGAAATTACAGCTCTGAGCCTTGCTGGCATCCTACAGAGCCATAACGGCTGAGCTCTGGAAATGTAGGTCGGTCTTGAAGTTCTGATCCTGATAAACGGCCTTATTGCTGCTGTAAAAATAATCCTACCAGTTTTCTTTCATGGTGACACTGCAAGCAGCTACTAGGAAGCTGGTGACAGTTTCGTTTCAGCGACTTATCTGTGTTTATACCTCATGACATCAGTATTTCGTCAGCTTAGACTAATGCAAAAGAACATTTCAAATTACAATTGAGAACAAAAAGTTCACTGGTGCTTGTTGTAATGGGTAACTGAAATAGTACTCACTTCAAACCAGAGCTGAGAAGGATCACAACACAGGTAATCAGTTAAAGTGAGTTTATTTACAGTGCTGGATAAAGGAAGTCAGGGTTCCTGGAAGGAAAGGGAAAAGGATTAATGATGATGTCTTGTGGAGGAATATTGCAATTGTAGTATTTAATTGAGTCTCTCTCTCTTACAGAAGGAACTTGGAGGAGGCAGACCTTGGAAGGAGGCGGATGTCCATTTGGTGAGTAAATCCTTGTAATTTCCAAGAGTCCTAGTAGCGTCTTGCAGGTGGTTGCTAGTGGAGGAGTGTCAGGCTCGAGGGGGGTGGCAGAGCCAGGTCGGACGGATGCAAAGGATCCTCCACAAAGGGTTTGAGTTGGGAGACGTGGAAGGTGGGATGAATAGAGCGAGGGAGCTGAAGCCGAACAGCATTGGGGTTAACAAGTTTAATGACCGGAAAAGGTCCAATGAATCTGGGACCCAGCTTCCTGGAGGTGTCCCTGAGGGAGATGTGTTACGTGGAGAGCCAAACCTTTTGTCCCACAGAGTATTGAGGAGCCGGAATACGGTGACGATCAGCCCACCGCTTTGTCTGATCACGGGACCGCAGAAGAGCCGCCTTGGTCTGCCTCCAGATCCGTCTGCAACGACGTAGGTGATGTTGGACAGAAGGGACAGACACATCAACCTCCTGGTGGGGAAACAGTGGAGGCAGGTAACCCAGAGATGCCTCAAAAGGAGAGAGGCCGGTAGCCGAAGATGTGTGCGTATTATGGGCATACTCGACCCAGGGGAGAAGAGAGGACCAAGTGGCAGGGTTATCTTCAATGACACAGCAAATAGATGATTCAAGTTCCTGGTTGCATCTTTCAGACTGATTGTTAGTTTGGGGGTGATAACCAGAAGGCAAATTCACTGAGGCTCCGAGGGCACGACAGAAAGCCTTCCAGACCTAGGACACAAATTGGGGACCACGATCCGAGACGATGTCAACAGGAATGCTGTGAAGTCGAAAGACATGCCGGACCATGAGTTGAGCGGTTTCCAGAGCTGAGGGGAGTTTGATCAACGGGACAAAATGTGCAGCTTTAGAGAATCTGTCAACAACGGTAAGTATGACAGTGTTACCTTCGGAAGGCGGCAACCCAGTCACAAAGTCCAGGGTGACATGGGACCAAGGGCGCCCAGGAACCGGAAGAGGTCTGAGTAACCCCGTAGGAGGGTGATGGGTGGTCTTATTCCGAGCACAAACAGCACATGCAGAAACAAAACGCTTGACATCCCGGTGAAGGGTAGGCCACCAGAAATGTCTCCGAGTGAAGGAAGACATACGATTGACATCGGGATGACAAGAAAATTTTGAACATTTTAGGACCTGGCTGACCACAGACTTGGGAACAAACAAACGATTAGGTGGACCAGTACCAGGATCAGGTTCAGTCCGTTGAGCAACAAGGATGTCCCTCTCGATCCCCCAGGAAGTAGCACCAACAACACAAGTGCGAGAGAGGATGGTCTCAGCAGTCTCTGAGGAATCTATAGATGAAAATTGTCTGGACAGAGCATCTGGTTTAACATTTTTCGACCCTGGTCGGTAAGTGATTGAAAAGTCAAAACTGGTGAAAAATAGGGACCACCTGGCCTGTCTAGGGTTCAGTCTCCTGGCAGTCCGTAGATAAGACAGGTTTTTATGGTCGGTGATAACAACAAAAGGCAAGGTGGAGCCCTCCAACCAATGCCTCCATTCCTCCAGAGCCAGTTTAATGGCCAACAACTCCCGATTACCCACGTCGTAGTTGGCCTCAGAAGGGGACAGGCGACATGAGAAAAATGCACAAGGGTGGACCTTGCCATCGACAGGGGACCACTGAGAGAGAACAGCCCCTATGCCCATGTCCGAGGCGTCAACCTCGACAATGAACTGCAAAGCTGGCGTCAGGATGGTTCAGAACAGGGGCAGAGGAAAATAGTTGAGTTTGACGAAGGCATCCTCGGCCTTCCTGGTCCAGGAGAAAACACGGAGAGAAGAGGTTAGTTTAGTTAGTGGACACACTACTGGACTGAAGTTTCTGATGAAGCGGCGATAAAAGTTGGCGAAACCCAGGAAGCGTTGCAAATTGTTTGCGGGTCTGGGGATTGGGCCAGTCCATCACGGCTTTGGTCTTTTCAGAGTCTGTCCAGACCTGTCCACTCTTAAACACAAATCCCAGGAATGTAACAGAGGGTACACTGAACTCACACTTTTCTGCCTTGACAAAGAGTTGGTTCTCTAGCAGCCGCTAGAGTACTACCCGCACATGTTGCGTGTGTTGTAGAGGGTCCTTAGAGAAGATCAAGATGTCATCTAGGTAGACAAAGACAAACTGCGACAGAAAATCCCTTAGCACATCATTGACCAAGGCCTGGAACATAGTAGGAGCGTTAGACAACCCAAAAGGTATCACGAGATATTCATATTCAGGTCAAACAAATCTAACAAGGATAAGTCAGGTCTTCTGAACAAATTCTTCTTTGTTGAAACATTTCGTCTGAGGAGCTACAAAAACTCAGTAAAATAATAGTTTAACCAGTTACTGCTGACTTCCAGAAACTAGCTATTCACATGTAAACAGAGGACATCAGCCTTGATCATCAAAGCATAGGTCGCTGATGGCTGCTTGCTATTCACCAGGGGCTGAGTGGCTCTTGACATTCTCAAGGTACAAACAATGGGGAGACCGGTCTTTTTCTGTTGCCGGCCCAAAAGCCTGGAACAGCCTCCCCTTTGAGCTACGTGCCACCTCTGATCTGACTCTGTTCAAAACCAGACTGAAGACCCGCTTGTTCAAAAAAAGCTTTCAGTGTGTAACTTTTATTACTTTTGGTATTTTAGTATGTAGCATTTTTATCTCCATTGCCTCCTTTTATTGTTGCTGTTTTTATTTTTATTTTCACTGATTTATTGTATCAGTTTTTATATTTTCTGTCCTGTTAAGCACCTTGGTTAATGCAAGGCATTGTAGGAAGGTGCTATACAAATAAAGTTTATTATTATTATTATTATTATTATTCTTACATAATCTTGATCAATCGAGAGAGAGAGAGAGAGAGAGAGAGAGAGAAGAGAGAGAGAGAGAGACTATCACACACATACAATGCTGTTATTGCATCACTCAGCCCTCTGTGAGCAGCACAACAACCGTAATTAGCATATCAACAGCAGCATAACAACAATAATTAGGTTGATGTCTTCTTTTTATGTGCGAATAGCTATCTTCTGGCTGAATATCAATGAACAGATTGTTCCAGTATTCCTCCACAAGACATCATCATTAATCATTTTCCCTTTCCTTCCAGGAACCCTGACTTCCTTTATCCAGCACTGTAAATAAACTCACTTTAACTGATTACCTGTGTTGTGATCCTTCTCAGCTCTGGTTTGAATTGAGTACTATTTCAGATTTGTTTGACCTGAATTATTGAGCAGCATCAGGACATATGGTTCATGATGCTCCTGATTTAAAAAGGCGTCTTCTTGTAACTTCTTTAGAAAAAAAAGTATATTTGAATTTGTTGTTATTCAGTTATGATTACGGTTTTGGATTTGAAAGTATCTTTTCCTTGCTCTAAAATAAACTAAAAACATTTTGCCCTGGCAAACTGCTTTGGTTTCATATTTGATACATTACAATACAAACTAAAATAAACGATAAGGGTTAATTGTATTTATTTAAGTTACTTTATTTAGTAAAGTTTTATTAAGTCTCAAACATATATGAACTTTCTTGTCTCAAACATATAAAAAAATCTTTCTGTTATTGCAACTGAAAATGTCTGCTCAAAATACTGAACAAAATTCAACAGAAAAACTAAATTACCGTACATGTGCAGTAGTCCCCCCTAACAATGCAACAATGTTCAGTCTCATTAAAAGTTATGTTTCCTTGTAAATCCATTTGCATGTTATAATTTAATGACATGACACGAGATGGTACTCCGCAGTTACTCACTACTTGAGTAGGTTATAATCAAAGTATTTATTACTTTTACTCAAGTAAATTTTTGGATGCCTACTCACTACTTTTACTTGAGTAATATTTGGTTCAAGTAACAATACTTTTACTTGAGTAAAAATTTTGAATACTCTACCCACCTCTGTGAAGAAGAGAGATGAAGAGATTAATCTGACTGAGTGCCCTTGATGCATGCTCAATAATCCATCTAGAAAAATCTAAAAAAGCTAAGTCTGGTCCTCTGGACATTCAAAAAACAAAACAAAACAAAGCAAAAAAAAATTGTAGAAACGTTTCGTCTTTCGTCCGAAAGACTTCCTCAGTCTGAGATGCTGTATTGAGCTCAGTCTTATAAATAGCACCCTCTCACAGTGGCTCAACCATCTAACTGAGTCTTTTGGGAGAGGGGAATAGCGAGGGATTGGGGGGTCCCAGATTGGCTAGGAAGTAAGAAGGGGGAGGTCTTTGAGGAAAATAGGTTTGGAACCATTGCTCTAGATCAAATTTGTACTCCGATGGTACACACATCGGAATCAATGAGGGGTTCAGTGTCTTGCCCAGGGACACTTCGGCATGTGACTGCTGGTGGAATCAAACCCCCAACTCTTGCATTGGAGGATATCTTTTCTAACCACTCACCCACAGCCACCTGTGTAGTGAGTTGTTGTAGGTAACCAGGAAAACCTGGAGTGGACTTTTAGTGGTTTGAGTAGTTGGGTGAACTAATATTTCATGGTAAATGTGTATGTTTTTGTGTGTGTGTAAGGACACATCCTCTTCACATATAATTGTTGCAACATCTATGCTCTGTGCAAACAGAAGCCATTCCCATCTCTCAAACATGTAAATTCTCAAACACATTCTTCAAACTCTGCAAGATGTGGGGTGGGGGGAGGATTGGTGCTATTGAAAGTGCACTTCTATGGCAATCAAAACCTCCTCCCTGAAGCTTGAACGGCTGATTAGTTGACCATGTTGTGTGGAGTGGAGGAGTGGATGTAGATGTGGCTAATTCCAGTGGTTCACAGAATGTTGATTATCACAAAGTGCTAACAGCTAATCATTGCTGTCAGCATCACTAGTCCATTGCATCTTTATTTAAGGGTTTAGCACCTGTGACTGCAGCTTTGTGCTAATTTCAGCTTGATTACCATCAAAGCTCATGTGTTTCCTTACAAGAAAAAATACTCTACAATTACAGGACTTGGATTGCAGTTTAATCAGAGTAAACAAATTTAGTGTTTTTACTTGACAAATGTAGTTAAATAATATATCACATTGCATATAGAGTGTATAAGCGGGGATTTATTTTATTATTACAAAACTTGCTAATAATCACAAACCACCTGGAACTTGTAAGCAGCAGCACTAAATGTGATTTCCTGTTGTGTTCATTTTCACACAAGCTTATGATTACAATAAATAGCTTTGTTATCAACTAACTCATGTTTCAAGTTTGGCATAGGGATATCATTTGCATAGCAAAATGAGTGCCTCTGTTGTGACAGCCCTATATTCTCATGTATCGTATAGCTGTCGCATGCAGCCTGTTGGAAAAAAGTGCTTGCAGCTATTATTCCGCAGCCTTTGTTTTTCTTTCTTTTGAAGCAAAAGATAAGCCACAGAATGACTCCATTTATGCAGAACCTATTTCTTCCAAATCAAAAGAAACACCCAAGTCAATGTAATGACAACCTCTTCCCTCCTTGCCTCTGGTTGTTCTTGTTCACCCATCACAAGAAAGGAGGTCATGAAGACATGAGTGTAAAGCAGTCTTGCATAGAGTTAGCATGCAAGTGTTGTAATGTTTTTTTTTTCTTCTTCTTTTACCAAACATGCTGAAAGAGTTCAAAGCTTACAGAGGCACTTTAATCATCACATATTATAAAACTAAGATTTTGTTGCCATTGTTAAGATGTGTCACTCAGCTTGTCTCATGTCCACTGAATTTCTTTAATTCATAGATGTAAACATAATCATATTTGATGTTTTGTTGTATGGGATATTAAATGTAATAGTCTGAACTCTGGCATATGTTTTGTTAAATCTGAATGCTTTCACATGTAACAATTGTGCTATGGTCATGCTGTTTCATATTTTGCAACTTATTTAGGTGTATTTTGACATTTTTACATGATTCGCAGTGTGAAATAAATTGGCATATTGTGTCAAATTACTGTTTCACGTTAAATCTGATGTATGTGCTTGTTTGTTTTTTTTCTTTTGCCTGCTTTGTTCTTCAGATGTTGCCACAGCGAACTATCTAGCATGAACACAAAAAAGGTTAAATAATTTAATCTCGACCAGTTTCTTTAAAGGGGACCACATATGCAAAATTCACTTTTTAATGTTTTTTTTACTCTACTTTGGATATTTACTTCTAAAAAAACTGTCCTAGGGCCAAAGAAATGCACCCAGTGGTTTATTTACTCTAAGTAGATTTATTTTACTGTGATATGATAGGTTTCGTTTTGAAATCAATCACGCTTGTGATGTCACAAGCGCCAGGACAACCCACCCCAAACCTGAATCCAACCCCTCACCTAGCAACCACTGGTTAGGCTCAACCCACTTCAGTATAAAAGACGTGATGGTTGTTTTTCCTGATTTTTTTCATTCAACCTTTATTTAGTCAGGTAAATCTTATTGAGCCTCGTGGGCTCATTTACGAAAGTGACCTGCTAAAACTAAAGAATGATGAACAGCAATGGTAGAATTTCCTTACACAATGAACAATAGAAAAACAAAAGAGAGAAAAACAAAAGAGAGAAATACATAGTTTTTTTTTTTAACAAAGTATCAAAAAACTAGCAAAACATTATAAGAATCAAATCAAAGACAGGAACATATCTGCATTGGTTTTTGGCAGGATTCCAACAGATTCTTAAAACCATTTAAAGAGGTCAAGGTTGAGAGCTTTAAATCTTTTTGTAAGATATTCCATGAAGCAGGAGCAGAGTAGGAGAAGGCCCTTTTTCCAAGTTCAGTCCTCACTGATGGAACACTGCAGGTAATCATGTCCTGAGAGCGCACACTGTAGCTGCACTCATGCAGAGACAGGCACGCATTTCATCTCATCTTTTGTTTAAATGTTCTTAATTTCATGTGTACAGCACTTTGTTGCAGCTGTGGTTGTTTTAAATGGCTTTATAAATAAAGTATATTTGTTATTTTGTGCACACATCTGCTACCTAAGTAATCAACTTGGATGTGAGTTTCAGGACCTTCTGGACTCTTTTAACCTGCCGTAGTCTCTCTCGTGGGCCACGCACAGTCAGGGTCATACACTGGACTTAGTTATCTCCCACGACCTTCGCATATCTGCTGTAGAGATTCTGGGCACCTGCATTTCAGACCATTTTCCCATCTTATTTGAATTTTCCACCCCTCCTGCACCGAAGGCTGTTCTCCCAGCACATCTATGCCGCTCCATCACCCCATCCACTCCAAGTCAGTTCACTGATACCTTTAAGAGCACTGACTTATACTCTGCTGGGCGGCCGTGGTGTAGTGGTAATGGCAGTCGTCTCCCGATCGTAAAGTTGGCGGTTCGACTCTCAGGACCCGCACCATGTGTCGTTGTGACCTTGGGCAAGACACTTAAACCTGAGTTGCTCCCGATAGGACTGGAAAGCACCTTGCATGGTAGTCTGCCGCCACCGGTTTATGAATGTGTGTAGCATTCAATATATATGTGTAGCACTTTCAGATTTTCAGTAATGAAAAGTGCGTTATAAATTGAATTAATTATTATTATTGCTGTCAGCCTGGACCCATCTCTACATCCTGAGGACTTAATCACCTCCTTCCATCACACCTGCACAGCGATCTTGGACTCCATCGCTCCTCTGAAACAGGTTTCTTCAAAGAATAAATCACCTCCATGGCTCAATGAAACAACGTGGGCCCTTCGACAATGCTTTAGGAAATCAGAGCAAAAATGGAAGTGGGACCGGCTTCATGCATCCCAGGGAATACTGAGAGACTGTCTCTGTGATTATCAAAATGCTGTTAAGCAGGCCAAATCGCAGTACCTCTCCAATTTAATCACCACCAGCTCCAACCGGCCGAGGACGCTATTTAGCACAATCCAGTCTGTCATCAATCCTTCTGTCAATGTTCTGAAAACTGCTACTCAGTCTACCTGTGACGACTTTCAGAGCTATTTTGTCAACAAAATAGACTCTATCAAGCAGATCATTGTCAGTCCATCAAACACTGTCCAGTCATGTGCGTCTGCAATAACCACTGCTGTTTTTGACCAGTTCGACCTGGATTCACTGCCTAACCTCATTAAGGTGGTTCAGCAGATGAAACCAACAAACTGTTCTCTGGACATCATTCCCTCTAAAATATTCAAACAGTCCTTAGATGTAATTGGTCCTTGTGTTTTGTCATTTATTAACAGCTGTCTATCTTCAGGTTATGTGCCATCTGCTTTCAAACGCGCTGTGGTCAGGCCTCTTCTCAAAAAACCAGGCCTAGATCCTACAGCTCTCTCTAATTTCAGACCAGTTTCCCATCCGTCATTTTTATTGAAGGTCCTGGAAAAGATTGTTTTTATTCAACTTCAATCGTTTCTAGAGCACAACAACCTGTTTGAAATGTTTCATTCTGGTTTTCGAGCCCGTCACAGTACTGAATCAGCACTGCTCAAAGTGCAGAATGACATTCTTCTGTCTCTGGATGCAAAAAACATTGTTCTGCTGGTGATGTTAGACCTCTCAGCAGCTTTTGACACCGTCAACCATCAGGTACTAATTAACCGTTTGTCTCAGCTGGTTGGCCTCCAGGGAGCTGTGCTAGAATGGTTCAGATCTTACCTAACTGGGAGAACTTTTTCTGTCATGATAGGTGATCTGTCCTCCTCTTCATCAACCCCTCTGACCTCTGGCGTACCACAGGGATCCATTCTGGGGCCAGTCCTCTTCTCTCTTTACATGCTGCCATTAGGATCAATCATTGCACGTCATAATCTGTCTTTTCATATGTATGCAGATGATTTACAAATCTATCTGCCAGTCACTCCCAACCCCTCACCCAGTTCAAACACTATTGTCAACTGCTTAAATGACATTAAGCACTGGCTCTCTCAAAACTTCCTCCACCTAAACACAGATAAAACTGAATGCATTTTATTTGGTGCACCGATGACACCAGCAACATCCTTCCCAGTCCCAGTTTTGGTTTTCCCCTCCCCCACTTCAACCCGGTGGTCAGAAATCTTGGAGTGCAGCTTGACTCCAACTTAAAGCTTGATAAACAGATCAGTTCTGTTGTCAAGACCAGCTTCTTTCAGCTCCGTCTGCTCTCTAAAGTAAAGTCACTCCTCAGCTGTAGTGATCTGGAGAAGGCCATCCATGCCTTTGTGACCTCCAGACTTGACTATTGTATTGTATGTTGGTATTAATCAATCCTCCATCTCCCGTTTACAGCTTGTACAAAACTCTGCCGCCCGCTTTTTGACCAACGTACGGAAATATGAACACATCATTCCTGTCCTGTCCTCTTTACACTGGCTCCCGGTTCAGTTCAGGATACAGTTCAAGTTGCTGCTGTTTGTTTTCAAAGCTCTGAATGGACTTGCACCTCTGTACATCTCAGAAATTTTCAAAGTCCATCAGCCCGGCAGAGCTTTACGATCTGCTAGTCAACACCTGCTGGAGGTGCCTCGCTCAAGGTACAAACAATGGGGAGACCGGTCCTTTTCTGTTGTCGGCACAAAAGCCTGGAACAGTCTCCCCCTTGAGCTACGTGCCACCTCTGATCTGACTCTGTTTAAATCCAGACTGAAGACCCACTTCTTCAAAAAAGCTTTCAGTGTGTAACTTTTATTACTTTGGTATTTTAGTATGTAGCATTTTTAATTCCATTGCCTCCTTTTATTGCTGTTGTTTTTATTCTATTTTCACTGATATATTGTACCGGTTTTTATATTTTCTGTCCTGTTAAGCACCTTGGTCAATGCAAGGCATTGTAGGAAGGTGCTATACAAATAAAGTTTATTAT
The DNA here is from genome assembly GCA_038048925.1 of Garcialebias charrua. Taxonomy (NCBI): domain Eukaryota; kingdom Metazoa; phylum Chordata; class Actinopteri; order Cyprinodontiformes; family Rivulidae; genus Garcialebias; species Garcialebias charrua. Next base: position 93,572 of record JBBPBX010001439.1, read on the forward strand.
TATTATTACGTTTTAGTTCAATTTTTAGCGTATTAGCGATCGCTCCCAACGAGCAGCCGGCAGACGGAAAACGAGCAGACCGCCGGCGAAGGGACCATCTGCGGGTGTGAGTTACTGGGAACTGCTGGCTTTTGAGGTCCGTGGGTCCAGTCAGAGGTTGCCTCATACGGATAAATTAACTGGAAACACTCGGTGAACTTTGTGTATGTGTCTGGACTGTAGCAATGATCGCTCCCAAAGCGCCGCATGCAACAAGCGGACCTAAAAGGGTGGAGGAGGAAGAGCTATCATTAGCCTCGGATTCAGGCTAAAGGGAGCTGCAAATGGCGACGCGCGCAGACAGCTTTCAGTAAGTTATCTTAAGCTAGCACTAACAGTAAGTCAAATGAGTAATAAAAAAAGAGCTAATTTTAAAACAACAACATATTAGAGATACTGGCTGTTACAGAGGGCGGAGTTAATGTAAACAGATATTTGAAGGGCGTGACCTTCAGAGCTCAGTATCATAAACAGTCTGTTCAGAACGGAAATGAGAAAAGGCAGAACTGATTGAGAATGAGCGGATAAAAAGGGGATATTTCATTATCTAAGAATTAATTTTTGCATGAAATTGAATGAACATGGTCTGGATAGCACACAGACATACCATAAAAATTTATAAAACCAATATGTGGTCTCCTTTAAACAGAAACTAGCAATGTGTCTACTTGTAGATCAGACCACACTTCAGCAAGTGATGGACTGTACAGATCAGGCATGCTTAGCATAGCATGTCAAGTCCAAAACAACAACAAAACAAGTTTAACTTACTGACAACTCGTCAACACATCACAATTCCAACAACAATACAGGTAGTCCCCGACTTACGAGTGCTCTTACTTACAAGGTCCCGGTCTTACGAATATGTATCTAATTTAAAAAAAAAAAAAAAAAAAATTTTTTTTTAGAAAAATAAACGAGCAGTCCGCCGTAAAAGTACATTTATCTATTTATAAATAAAAAATAAATATATATACTGTACAGTATATTTTTAATAAATAGGCAAATGTACAGTACTGTATAGTCACCAAGCACTTAGCCTATCCTAACACAGTTTTTAAAGATGAAGGAGTGAGTGGAATTGTCTCCCTCCTCCTTGCAGACTCCATTCCCATAAAGGGAGCTAGCTCCCTTTATGTGAAAGGGAGACAATTAAACTCACTCCTTCATCTTTAAAAACTGTTAGGATAGGCTAAGTGCTTGGTGACTGTACAGTACTGTACAGTACATGTATTCATTTCTAAAAGAAAAACTTATTTTTTTGGTGATCCTACTTACGAATTTTTGACATACGAGCACTCCCTAGGGACGGAACTCGCTCGTAAGTCGGGGACTACCTGTACATTCAGTGGAAAACAACACTGGTAGATATTTACGGGGAGACAGAAAAGTGGGTGAAGAATTTATCTGACAGACAGCTCACCCAGCCGGAGACAGAGATTCTTGCCAGCGGACTGAACTTTGCAGTTGCACCAAGTAGCATTCCTCTGGTGGAGATGATCACAGCCACTGAGTCAGCCATCCGCAACAACAAAATTAAAGAGTGTAAAGCAGAACAACTCAGAATAAACCCGCTCATTCTCAATCTGTTCATCTGGACAGTTTCTTTTTTGTAGAAACGTTTCACCCTCACTCCAGAGGGCTTCGTCAGTCAGAGTAGTCCAAAGCACACTGAAGTTAAACCACCAAGTAAACAACTTAAGTGGACCAACCAGTTTGCTGTAGCCAAGATGGTTTCTGGGGGCTTGTCCCTCGTTGACTCCTCCCAGGCAGGCAGACATGTCCAAAGTGGTTCAAGACAAGAAAGTTCATTCTCAATAGTCCAGGTATCAAATCCGCTCATTCTCAATCAGTTCATCTGGACAGTTTCTTTTTTGTAGAAACGTTTCACCCTCACTCCAGAGGGCTTCGTCAGTCAGAGTAGTCCAAAGCACACTGAAGTTAAACCACCAAGTAAACAACTTAAGTGGACCAACCAGTTTGCTGTAGCCAAGATGGTTTCTGGGGGCTTGTCCCTCGTTGACTCCTCCCAGGCAGGCAGACATGTCCAAAGTGGTTCAAGACAAGAAAGTTCATTCTCAATAGTCCAGGTATCAAATCCGCTCATTCTCAATCAGTTCATCTGGACAGTTTCTTTTTTGTAGAAACGTTTCACCCTCACTCCAGAGGGCTTCGTCAGTCAGAGTAGTCCAAAGCACACTGAAGTTAAACCACCAAGTAAACAACTTAAGTGGACCAACCAGTTTGCTGTAGCCAAGATGGTTTCTGGGGGCTTGTCCCTCGTTGACTCCTCCCAGGCAGGCAGACATGTCCAAAGTGGTTCAAGACAAGAAAGTTCATTCTCAATAGTCCAGGTATCAAATCCGCTCATTCTCAATCAGTTCATCTGGACAGTTTCTTTTTTGTAGAAACGTTTCACCCTCACTCCAGAGGGCTTCGTCAGTCAGAGTAGTCCAAAGCACACTGAAGTTAAACCACCAAGTAAACAACTTAAGTGGACCAACCAGTTTGCTGTAGCCAAGATGGTTTCTGGGGGCTTGTCCCTCGTTGACTCCTCCCAGGCAGGCAGACATGTCCAAAGTGGTTCAAGACAAGAAAGTTCATTCTCAATAGTCCAGGTATCAAATCCGCTCATTCTCAATCAGTTCATCTGGACAGTTTCTTTTTTGTAGAAACGTTTCACCCTCACTCCAGAGGGCTTCGTCAGTCAGAGTAGTCCAAAGCACACTGAAGTTAAACCACCAAGTAAACAACTTAAGTGGACCAACCAGTTTGCTGTAGCCAAGATGGTTTCTGGGGGCTTGTCCCTCGTTGACTCCTCCCAGGCAGGCAGACATGTCCAAAGTGGTTCAAGACAAGAAAGTTCATTCTCAATAGTCCAGGTATCAAATCCGCTCATTCTCAATCAGTTCATCTGGACAGTTTCTTTTTTGTAGAAACGTTTCACCCTCACTCCAGAGGGCTTCGTCAGTCAGAGTAGTCCAAAGCACACTGAAGTTAAACCACCAAGTAAACAACTTAAGTGGACCAACCAGTTTGCTGTAGCCAAGATGGTTTCTGGGGGCTTGTCCCTCGTTGACTCCTCCCAGGCAGGCAGACATGTCCAAAGTGGTTCAAGACAAGAAAGTTCATTCTCAATAGTCCAGGTGTCAAATCCGCTCATTCTCAATCAGTTCATCTGGACAGTTTCTTTTTTGTAGAAACTGGGGCAGCTTACCGGTACACAGAGTTCCTCACTGCACTCATCCAGGCAAGGACCTTTTTATCTCTGTCTCTGTAGAGCAGACTTGACTGGTCATGAAGGACTTGTCGCGAACACACAGCTACAATGAGTTTCTCTTCCATAGTACATGACTCCGCGGGTTTTTTCTGTGTCCCACAAACAATACGTCACATAGTTGCGCAATACCCGTCCCCTCGTTTCCGCGTCACATAGGGACTCTCCCCCTCTCTCCTCCTCCCCCCGACTCTCCCTGATCAACCGAGTTGAACGGCGTTTGAACGGCGAAAACTTCAGCAATGATCAACGCTGCTTTGGAGGCTGAAGTGGGTTCACGTGCACGGAAAACGCTTTCCAGCACGCTCCACACACACGTGACGTGACGCCCGACGCCAAGACGCGGCTGGAGGCGCGTCCCCCATTGACTTTGCATGTAAACTGGACGCTCCTGCAGTTGAAAACGCGTTTGGTCAGGATGTGGCATAAGTCCTGCGCACAACAGAAAGTTATACATAGCACCTTTAAACAAAAAAAAGTGTTCAATACAGAAACAACTGGACTTTATTTGTAACAGAAGACGTTTTGCCCTTCATCCAAAGGGCTTTCTGTCAATTCAAAGTTCAGGTTGTGTGAGAGTGAGGTTATGAAAGGCTGAGATGACACACACACATACCTGAGATAAGACACACACATCCTATGTAAATTGACTAATCACACCTCACACCTTAACAGTAGGGGTTTCTTAAGGTCTTTGTTAGACTAATTCACAGAGGAGGCTACTCTGTTCCCGTCAAGTGTGAAAATCATCTGGGAATCAGTCCTAAAGTTGCATTATACGTTTTTGAAAGTTGGATGCACCAGGCTTATGCCAGGTTCCCACCAAACGCGTCTTGAGCAATAAAAACGCTCCCGACGAGCGGTGTTGGCTGCTTGTCAACAGATGTTAGTTCACACCGAACGCGTCTGAAGACGCGCAGTGGGAGGAGCGTTTTGGTCCTTTTCCGGTCGGGTTTGTTTTTTTCCGGTCTCTGAAATGGCGGACGTAATCCAAAGAATTGCTTAGTTGTATTTAATCAACAAAGCAACAGCAAGCAGACGCCGTGCACAACGCAGATTCTGGATTCACCTCACAATACAGAGGTGTTTGCATTTTGTTGAATTTCACCATCTAATTCAGGAGCTGCGCGAAATGGCGGCAGTGTTTTTCGTCTATTATTTTAATACGTCACGTGGTACCCACCTACTTCCGTCCTATCGTCGTTACGTCATCACATAGCAGAGTCTCTCCCGATTAGTTGCTGCTACGCGGCGAGCAGCCAAAGTAGGTCAACGATCAACTTGTTGAACTCGAGCAGCCGCTGCTCTGGACGTGCCGCATGCATGGAAAAGGAGCTGCCGCACCTGCCGCTACCTTGCGCGTTGCTCAAACTGCTCAAAATGCGCCGTAGCACGCTACGTTGCTCCTAGATGCGCGGCCACCATAGACTTTGCATGTAAACTGGCTGCTTTGGCTGCTCAAAACGCGTTTGGTGTGTACCCGGCATTACAACCTGGTGTATCCTAAGGATAAAACACCCACACACAAACAGAGTGGTGTAGTTTACGCGGTCCAGTGCAGCGAGGACTGTCCAGACCTCTATATTGGAGAAACTAAACAGCCCATTCACAGAAGAATGTCCCAACACAGGAGAGCCACCTCCTCTGGACAAAACTCAGCTGTTAACCTCCACCTCACCAACAAGGGACACTCTTTTGAGGACCAGAATTTGCACATTTTGGACCAAGAGCACAGGTGGTTTGAGAGGGATGTGAAGGAAGCTGTTTATGTTAAGAGAGAAATGCCTTTGCTTAATAGAGGAGGAGGCCTCAGATTCCCTTGTGAATAGCAAGCAACCATCAGGGTGCTAATGATCCATCGTTAGGCTGATGTTCCTCCTTAATCATGTAAGAAGCTAGTTTTGGTTGTCAGCAGCAAACTGGTATATCCACTATGAGAAGGTGCTATTTATAAGACTGAGCTAAATACAGCCCCTCAGACTGAAGAAGTCTTTTGGAGGAAAGATGAAATGTTTCTACAAATTCAATTTTTTTTTTGCTTGTTTGTTTGTTTTGTTTTGTTTTATGAATGTCCAGAGGACCAGAATTAGCTTTTTAAGATTTTTCTATCTGGATTATTGAGCATGCATCAGGAAAATCAATAAACCTGTTTTAGTTTTCTGAGTCCAACATGAATCGTAAACTTTGAATAATCAATCAATCAATCAATCAATCAATCAATCAATCAATCAATCAATCAATCAATCAATCAATCAATCAATCACCTTTATTTTACCAGGTAGAGCCCGTAGAGATCGAGATCTCTTTTACAAGGGTGACCTGGTCAAGTGGTCAGCAGCACACGTCACATTGGCAATAGGCATTTGCACCTATCAAAAGAAAATAAAGAAAACTACAATCACAGTAAACAGATGTTGACAGTTCAAAACCAACAGGATAAGACAGATTTCTATATGCATTATATACAAAACAAGCAGACAGACATTGGTTGGGTAGATAAAGTTTAAAAATTAACAATGCCATGTAAATTGCACAAGTAATGTTTAGAAACATCTGCAATGGTCAAGTTTCTTGATAACATTTTCTAATACAGTTGACATAAAGGATCCAGGAGAGATGAATGTTGATAGTTTCAGATCTTTCTGTAAGTGGTTCCAGGCTGAGGGGACGGCGAAGCTGAACACTCTTTTTCATAGTTCAGTTCTGACAGGAGGAACTGACAGGAGGACCAGATCGTTAGAGTGCAAGGAGTAATGACTGTGTGATGTTTGTATTAAGGAGGTGAGGTATGACGGGACTAGGTTTAGGAGGGTCTTGTAGATGAAGGATATCCAGTGAGTGTATCTGCGAGTGCTGAGAGATGACCAGCCAGATCACTGGAGTCAGTAATGAACCGAAGGGCACCGTGGTAAATGGAGTCTAAGGACTGAAGGTATTTTAATGCAGCACTCATGTACAGCACATCACCATAATCTAGTATTGGCATGCATGTTGCAGCTACTAATGTTCTCCTGGCTTTGCATGAGAAGCAGGATTTGTTTCTGAAGTAGAAACCTAGCTTCAGTTTCAGTTTAGTGGCCATTTTGGAGATGTGGGTTTTAAATGACAGTTCATTGTCAATGTTGAAACCTATGCCCCTTTTCCACTTGGTGGCGCGGGTTGGTTGTGACGTCATATTTGCGTGCCAAACGCGCTGAAGGGATTTCTCATGAGGTGTTCGAATGGCCAGTCTCTCTTAGAAAAATGATGAAGATTTATTGACAGAAACACAGGTTTACAGGTTAACAGAGTTACAGCATGAATAAGCAATTCTTTGTGCACAGAGAATTGTGAGCATTTTGACAGACCTGTCCTAGGCGAGGTTCTTCAAAGAATGCTGAAGATATCTGAGATGTTTTGGAGTATGAAGCTGCAGTTTGAGCTTCTCTGGTCTCTGATTGGCTCAGAGCATTGATAAGGCGTCCTGGAGCCTCTCGTGTTTGTCATTTCTATGACCTTGTAGATTTATAGCTGTGGTGAGAAGTCTCTCGAAACTGTGTTCTTTGTTCTGCTTATCTGCTCAGTAAGAGAGTTTTAGAAATGTACCATTAGATGTGTCCTGTGTGCGATATTAATGTAACTTAATGTCCAGATCCTAGTATGTGTGTGTGGTTCATAAGTACTACTTATTTTAGTAGTATGATTCCTGTGTTTGTGTGTCTGTGTGTTCTGATTTCCTCAGAAGTCCAAGAGAAGCACAAAGGGCAACTGCCTGCTTAGCATGTTATCTGCCTCTGAACATCCTGTTTGTTAGATCTAAAAGTATGTCTTATAATGTTGTCTAATTGCATAAACATATGTAAAACATTTGTGAATACCTTGATTATAAAGCACTTGTGTATTAATCATATCCAGTAGTGTATACGATTCAAACGAGATTAACATATAGAACTTCTAAACGTGTGTATTTTCCTTCACTCCCTCTCATGACCTATTTTAATAGGTCAAAACAACCTGCACGCCACCAGCCGGATCCCCCGAAGAGGACCCCCACCTCAACACCACAAGAAAAATTCCTCACACCAAATAAAATTACCCAAAAACAAAAAATCAACCAAATCCAACGCAACCTCCATCTGACTCCAAAGTTAATCAATAACCCCAACACCAAAACAATAATCACAATCCACAAACCACTCCATCAAGACATAAGAGGGTAAATGTAATCAGCCCTTTAACCTATCCTTGGAGTGCTCTGCCTGACCCCTCATCAACTCCACAGGTATCTGGACTCGGCCAAATACCTGTGAACCCTCTCATCCGGCAGAGAACTGCGTCTGTGACTCCAAAATCAACCCTCTAGATCAACATCCAAACACACCATCCACATCCCAAACTGACCCCATCATCAATCAACAAAACCATCCAAGAATAAAACCCATGCTAGTATCTATACCAGCCTAATCTACGAAATCATAATATAACCATCACTACAACGCCATCATCCCACCTCAAAACAAAAATAAAACATGAAACACACCGGAAAACAACAGGACATCATAGAATTAATGTGATTAGGCCAAAAGCAACACCTCTCCATTCCATCACCAAACATCCCCCGCCACTACAGGTATCTGTTCTCTGCCAAATACAGGTGAGATTGTGCGGCAGGCGATGGCCTGCACCCCGCCTGCACCAGGGGAAACGCCGTCCCATAATCCTCCACCTCCCTGGAAGCAATCATCTTCGAGATCTTTGCCCGTGCACAAGGTGTCACACACCCCATAAATAGGCAGAACAGAACCAGAATCGCTAGTGGCAAGGCCAAGAGCTTGACCAACACCTGAGGCCATGACCCTCTCGTGAACCAAGACAGTGCATGCCACAGCCCTGTGTGCGCCTCCTCCGTCTGATGCTCCTGACGCTCCCTCAGATGGCGCAGGGCCACTGTCACCCTGACCTGTGGATCCGAAGCAGACTCATCAGGTATAAAGGTACAGCAGGTGTTATTATCAATCATCTCACACACTCCATTAACAGATGCCTTAAACAAATCCAACAGCAATCTATGATGTAAAGACACAACATACATGGCCCACCGCTCTGCAGAGGTGGTCCCTAACGCCTGCACCGACTCATAAATGAACATCCCAAATTGGTAATCTAAAGCTTCCATGTGCAACAGGTGGTCCCCGACCTTCGATCCCGGGAAGAAGCTACGCTTCCATTCCACTGGGACCTCTGAACCCCAAGAAGACTCGAGCTGACTGACGTCAGAAGTCTTTGACCGTCCCACATAGTGAGAACCGTTACTCAAAGACACCAGGTACGACCCCTCTGTAACCGCAACTGGTGCACAGCACCCAGTCCAGTTCGCTGGCAAGGTCAGTAATACCTGATGTCCACACAGCCAGGCCAAGGCCTCAACCGGATACGTACCATTGCTGCTAGGCACACTCCTGAACTCCCTGCCCGGATGGTACACCGCTCGGCACCTCTCCTCAGGGAGTGACCCCACTACCACCTGATGTGAGTCCTGATGATGGACGCGGTGCACACAGACAGGAAACTGTCCACTGGATGGCCATTCTACAAATTGAGCTAACACCATCGGGTGTGATAATGTACTCAATTTGCACCACTTAGGCTGACATTGCAGGTGCTCCATGTAAAATCCTCTGGAGCTCATCTGCAGAACACAAAATGACAACATCCGGTCAAGAGGTTTAATCGTCAATGGCAGCTGTGATTCCTCAACAGGAAGTGGGGTACAGATGTAAGACTCAGACCTGTGGCGGCTTCTGGCCAAGAACTGCGCATACCTGTACCAAGAGTTCCTCTGAAAGACTTCAGAAAAATTCATCGATAGATGACCCGCATCCTGTACCTGCGTCCATGCCCCCTGCCTGAGGACATCTCTCTTGCCCCTCTGATGAGGTACGGGATGACAGCTCGGATGACCTGGTATCACACAGAAATACTCCAACAACAGAATGATGGAAACGATAATCAATGACCCCACACCTGCAGCCACCATTAGCCTCTTCTGCCCCTCAGCCATGCTTGATCTAGTTCGAAATCCTCTACAGTGTCAAACTTTGAA
>JBBPBX010001440.1:1380-44843 GCA_038048925.1 Garcialebias charrua
ATATATGTATATATATGGATATATTATTTGTTTTTTTTAGATAGCAATGTGTTTTCTACTTTTAAATAACTGTGTTTTGTTTTTTTTAGATAGCAATGTGTTTTCTACTTTTAAATAACTGTGTTTTGTTTATTATAGATAGCAATGTGTTTTCTACTTTTAAATAAATGTGTTTTGTTTATTTTAGATAGCAATGTGTTTTCTACTTTTAAATAAATGTGTTTTCTACCTTTAAATAAATCTGTTTTCTGTAAAATTTTGGTTTTAGTCTGCTATTCATTTTTTGGTCCTTTATGTTAATATTACATGTTGGCACAAAAGTTTCCCCAAATAACAAATACAGTACTAGTTCAGTACGACTTCAGATAATCATTTTCTTACTTACTTAATAAAAAGTAATTATTAGAGATTATATAATGAAATGTAAGTTATATAAGGTATCACCATAAACCGAAAACAGTTGCGTTTCTGTAGTCGTTTATGTATGAATACTTCTCTAAGTAAAACTAACCGAAAGACAGAACAGAAATTTATCACACAATTTTCATCTGTAATTTTTAATGCAATTATACACATTCAACTAATGAAAATGTGGATACGACAGTGTTCACAATGAACGTCGTGTACTTGGTCATATAAAGAACTAAATTAAACAAAAGTAATAAGTATAACAAGAAACTGTTCAGAATGACTTGGCTCTGCAGGTGATTTGGTGGAACGTAACAGAGCCGTTGCAAGTCAGTGGGGGTGATGACTACTCTGTTAGCTGCCATGCCACAGCTCCTTCTTCTGAGAAGTATCTCATGAATGCCTCTCTGGCCACCATTGCATCTCTTGCCGCACAGTTTGCTCCCATTCTCTGGACACCAGGAAGGGGTTCTTCTGTGCCACGGTGTGCTGGTATGTCGTCACCCCGGATGAAATTGTGGAGAACACAAGTGGCTTTCACACACTTCTCCACAACCTCAGGGGAGATTTCAAGGTCACGCCGAAACATACGCCACTGACAAGACCAGATCCCAAATGCATCCTCAACCACCAACCGTGCACGTGACAGCCGATAGTTGAAAACGCATTGCTCTCTGGTCAGTTCCCCACGTCCTGGGAAGGGCCGCATTAAATTTCTGCGCAACGGGAAAGCCTCATCTGCCACGATGACGTGGGGCTGGGGTCCTCTGTCACCACCGCCAGGGAGGTGCTGGTCCGGTGGCAGATTGAGTGTGCCGTCACGCAGAGCCTGACCAAAGATGGAGTTGGCCAAGATCCCGCCGTCACTGGTTCTTCCATACCCCCCAACATCAATGATACGGAACCGGTATTTTGCATCGACCACGGCTAGAAGAACCAATGAGTGTGATCCTTTATAATTAAAAAACATTGAGCCTGAATTGCGAGGTGCTTTCAGCCTAATATGTTTTCCATCCAACGCACCGCAGCACAGAGGGAAGTTCCATATGTCCTCAAACTCCTTCGAAATGGACCTCCAATCATCCACTGTAGGTACAGCCATGAACTCCTCCACTAGACAGTCCCAGATAGCGGTCGCCACATCCGGAACAATTTTGACGACAGTGGAAATTCCAACACGAAAGCTGTTTGCTATGGTCCTGTAGGAGTCCCCAGTAGCAAAAAACCTGCATAGAGAAAGAGTAATTACAATTATTACAGACATGACATTAAACGTACAACATCTGTAATGCACATAATAGAACCTACACACACACACACCTCTATATGTATACACATTAGGATGTGTGGCCAACATCACTCAGATAGACACAATACTGTATGTATGTACTTATGTACACACTCTTCTGTATAAAGAATAATATGTATTTCTATACCGGTGTATATATATATATATGTGACACAGACAGACATTGGCACTTTTTATCTGTTGTCCCAAAATAGAAAAGAAGAATATGTATTTATATTATATATAATATATATAATATATATATATATATATATATATATATATATATATATATATATATATTATATGACAGAAAGAGAGACAGATATTCGCGCTATATTTATCTGTTGTTGCAAATAACCAACCGGAGACAGATGGCCAAGCGTTCTTCAGCTGGGATCGCGCGCCTGTAGTTGGTGTCCTGGTAGGTGATGCGGGCACCAACACGAGACAGCAGGTCGTCAAACTGGGCACGGGTCAGACGGAAGTACCGCTGAAAGCGCTGCTCGTCCATGCGCAGCTCCTGGATTAAATGGTGAAACTCCCCGAATTCAGAACGCCTCTGAATAGTTTCGTGAACCCAGACACGGCGCCTTGCACGTCTTCGGCGTGCCACTAGCAAACATATTAAGGCAATTGCCTCCACATCATCCGCCATTTTGAGAACAGACGACGACAACAACAACACATCAGACCGGAAAGAGAATCACGACGCTCCTCCCACACCCCGCCGCCACGACGACGCAGCCACGAAGCCGCCGCAACACTACAGTTTGGACACCACTGGGTAGCGCGTCCACTTGCGTGCGTGACGAGCTTTTTGGAGGCTGAAACGCTGCTCGGTGTGACCACACCATAAGGCAGGTGAGAAAGGGCACATGTCCCAGCCCCCACTCCAGTAAGAGCAAGGGGCCAGCTAATACACTAGCCAGACGACCACGTGACATGTTCGCACCACAGGAGAGCACGTCGGACGCCCCAAAGCAGACACATTTTTCACACCCTTTGAGAAGCGGCTGTGATCACTCTACTGTGCGTGTAAAAGGAAAGGATCAGAGTTGAACCAGATCTTTCCTACTGTTCTTGAAGGGAAGCTGGGCTCCTTATCAACTAATTACCTTGAGTCTGCCAGCCACAAAGGATCACCCCCACGTTCACACATTGCTGCTGCTCCTTTATTATTCATGAAGGACACACAAGGCTCGAGCAGTGGAAGTCCAGCAAGTGATTTTCCTCACAAAGCTGCATCAACATTGTCCCCACACAATATCCCACCTGAGGGGACAACAATTGGAATCAGGAGGTTGCTCGTTTACAGAAGCAGCAGCCCCTCAACCCAACAGGAAACCCTGTTGTGGAGGGAAACAGTAGCTTTCCTGTCCCAACTCATTCTAATAAAATTAATAGACTCCATCTGTCTTCGAGGAGACTCGATCAGGGACATCTGTTAACACATCAATAGCTGTGTTTCCATCCATTTTTATTTCGTATTTTGAGCTACCTCGCAAATATGTAAATACAAATTAATGCAGATCAGAAGTGTTTCCATCTGCTGGCTTGAAGCGCTTCTACCAAGCCGCGCACAGCGTCATTACGTCAGACGTTAGCACTGCGCATGTCTACAGTAAACAGGAAGTAGCGGTTGAAAACTGAACCCGGCCACACATCTCGTCAAAATCGAGAGAATATTTCAGGTACGTGTTGCTATCGGGCGAGTTGTATTTATTCTGTCATGCCAACTAGTTTTAGCGATGTTACATGTTGTCCGGAGCGGAAACAGCTGAACGTCACGTGACGTGAATTTTCGCTACGTCAGAAATGAGTCGGAAAATGTGTTTCCATTTGTCGTTTAGCGCATCTCAAATCCCAAAAACCACCTCAAGCGAGCGTAAAAACTTTTTAGCGTAATTCAGGAAGTAACCTCGCAATTTGCCGTTTCCATTAAGCTTTTCTGCTGCGCTATTTCAAATTGCGCAGCTAGAAACCTTGATGGAAACACGGCTAATGTGGAGACCCGTTCCCCAACCTGGTGGACTCTCAAAGTCTCACACAGGAAGTCATAGCCCAGCTGTTTAGGCCAGGATCTGGAATCAATTCCAGCCTGTTAGCTGAAAAAGACAGACTGATGGCGTTGGGGTTGCCTGAGAATGTGGTGACAACTATAGAAAATGCCCGTGCTAGGTCAACATAGTCCATATACGCACAAAAGTGGCGCATCTTCGAAGCCTGGTACTCAGAAAGAAATATAATTTCTTATGCTTGCGACCTGGCTCAACTTTTAACTTTCTTTCAGGATTTACTGGAAAAGGGTCGTTCTTATTCAATGATTAAAGTGTTCCTTGCAGCTATCCCTGCATGTCACGAGGGCTGGGGACACAGGACTCCTGGAGCACATCCAATCATAACGAGATATATGAAAGGTGTGCTTCGAACCAGGCGCCCAGCAGGACCTTGACCCCTGGTTGGGATCTTGGTCTGGTCTTGGGGGCTCTTTGCGACCCACCATTCGAGCCTCTCAGCAAGATTAAGATAGATCTTCTATCTTAAATCTGCTCTTTTCCTGGCTCTTTGCTCGGAAAAACGCGTGGGTGACCTCCATGCATTGTCTGTACATCCAATGTGTACCAGATTTGCCCCTGACGGGTCAAAGGTCACACTAAGGCCTAATCCCGCATATACTCCCACGGTCCTGACCCTGAACCATAGGAGTCTGGACTTTGATCTCTCCTCCTTTCCACCTGCCCCTGTCCTCACTCAGGAACTGGAAAGGCTACAGGCTCTCTGCCCGATGAAGGCTTTACGCACCTACATGCAGAGAACAGCCGAATGGAGGAAAACAACCCAACTGTTCATCTGCTTTGCCACACCTGCTACAGGAAAGGCCCTATCAAGATAGCGCCTCTCACATTGGGTGACGGAGGCCATTAAGAGGGCATACGGTAGCAGAGGTCAACAAGTGTCCCCTGGAGTCCATGCTCACTCAACCAGGGGCTTGGCCACTTCCTGGTCATTGTTCAAGGGCGTGTCAGTTGCAGACATTTGTGCTACTGCGAACTGGAGCTCTTTAAACACTTTTGCAAAGTACTACAGTTTGGATGTTACTGCGTGTGATGTCACTCAGGCTGTTCTTTCTAATACACAATAGAAAGTAGCTTTGAGATGCCTTCTGGTCAAGGGCAGACGTTCACACTAACAGGCATTTTACTGAGCATTTCAAGGGCGTGAATGAATTACGTTCCCATAGCAAGTATGTTGCACCGAGAGACCGAACTGAAAGGGAACTGAAAGTTATGCACCATAACTCATGTTCCCTGAAGGAAGGGAACGAGGTGCAACATAGCTGGCCCTTTTCAATGCTGAAAGCTCGGTGAAGTGCAATTTCTGAGGAAGATGGAGGGGCGTCAGTCGCCTAAGTACCTAAAGGGCGGTACCTCTGGCGCGGGGTGACGCCCCCTGCCGTAAAAGGCGTGAATGTATTCCTTCAGGTAATCCCGCGGGGGCGCAATTCCCATAGCAAGTATGTTGCACCTCGTTCCCTTCCTTCAGGGAACATGAGTTATGGTGCATAACTTTCAATTTCTTTTTTGGTTGATATGTTTCATCCTGGGCGGCACGGTGACACAACTGGTAGAGCTGCTGCCTCTCAGTGAGCAGGTCCCTGGTTCAAATCCCTGTCTGGGGGCCTTTCTGGGTGAAGTTTGCATGTTCTCTCCGCGTATGCGTGGGTTTTCTCCGGGTACTCCTGTTTCCTCCCACAGACCAAAAACATGCACGTTAGACTGATTGGTAACTCTAAATTATCTCTAGGTGAGAGTGAGAGAGTGAATGGTTGTTTGTCTCATTTGTCTCTATGTGGCCCTGTGATGGACTGGAGACCTGTCCAGGTGTCCCCCACCCCTTGCACAGTGATTACTGGACATGGGCCCCGTGACCCAAAAATGGAAGAAGCGGGTAAAAGATAATGGATGGATGTTTCAGAGAGTCAGAGAGTCTTTATTGTCATTTGCACCGCATGTGGTACATGTGATGAAAACGAGATTATGTACACGAGGTCCCAGTTACATCCAACAACAAATGAAAGAGAAAAACAGTAATAACATCTAGAACTAACTAAGAAAAACATCAACTAGTAATACACTAAGCCTAATATAGTGGGAATAAACAGCAGCACGAACATGAGTCTGTATGAGCAGATGGTCACAGATGAACACAGCAACAAGAAAACAGATCAGCATCAGCATGATGTGATATTTTGCAGTGTTTATTTTTTATTTTATTTTTATTTATTCATGAGTCTAACAGCCTCAGGGTAGAAGCTGTTCCTCAGTCTAGTGGTTCTACACTTGATGCTCCTCAACCTCCGTCCTGAGGGGAGTGGGGCAAAGAGTGAGTGTGCTGGATGAGTGAGGTCTTTCATGATGCAGGTGGCTCTTTTCCTGCATCTGGAGGTATAAATGTCTGTGATTGTGGGGAGACTGACTCCAACAGACTTCTGTGCAGCCTTCACCACTCTCTGCAGAGCTTTCCTCTCTTCAACTGTGCAGCCTCCATGCCACACGTTGATGCTGGAGCACAGGATGCTCTCCACTGCACACCTGTAGAAGGAGGTGAGAACTGGGCTGCTCAGACCAGCTCGTCTCAGCCGTCTGAGGAAGTAGAGTCTCTGATGACCTTTCTTGATCAGGCTGGTGGTGTTGTTGCTCCAGCTGAGGTTATCATTCATGTGTACACCCAAGTATTTGTAGCTGGAGACCACTTCCACTGCAGACCCACCTATTTTCAGTGGGGCATGGGTGTGTTTGTTCCTTCTGAAGTCCACAATCATCTCCTTTGTCTTCTTCACATTCATGTGAAGATTATTCTCTTTGCACCAGCTCTCCAGATGTTCCACCTCCTGTCTGTAGCTGGACTCATCATTGTTTGTGATGCATCCCACCACCGCTGTATCATCTGCAAACTTAACAATATGACAGCCTGGAAGTGTGGCTGTACAATCATATGTGAGCAGAGTGAACAGAAGGGGGCTCAGCACACATCCCTGAGGAGAGCCAGTGCTGAGGGTTATGGTGGAGGAGGAGAAGTTGTGGATCTTTCGTCCTTCATCCAGAGGACTTCATCATTCCATGGAGCCACACTAAACTGAATCCCACAAGCAGCACACCTAATTTATTATTACTAAGCATGAACTTTGATGTTTTGAACCACTTTTACTATGGCTGCCTCAGAGGAGTCAAGGGGGGAGAGGGCAGGCCTCAGAAACCATCTCACCATCTCACCTTCAAACGGCTTGGTCCCCTATGGGATTGTGCTGCTTGTGGGACTCAGTTTGTTGGGGCTCCTCAGACTGATGAAGTCCTTTGGATGAAGAATGAAACGTCTCAACAACACAAAAAGAACCTGTCCAGATGACCTGACTGAACTTTTGTGGAAAACACTTTGGTAAACAGTTGGTAAAATATTGTTCAAAACTTTTTGACAGAGCCCCAATTTAAAGGGCTGAAATATTCCTTAAATGGTTTGTACTACACTATTTGTTGTGGAGCAGTTGATACTTCTACTTCTACAGAAGTAATTTTAAATCTCAGTATCTATACTTCTACTTGAGTAATGAATGTGAATACTTTTGACACCACTGTGCTTTAGAAATAAAATAGTCATAGGCATTGAATAATGACTCGTGGGGTTCAGGTGTTTTTTTCACATTTCTTTAAATCATTCAGATCTTTTTTAAGAGTCTGAGTTAGTAGCAGCAGGTCAGAAAAAACACAAGCATGAGGAGCTTCAAAAGAGCTTTCTGTGGAAGTGTGTCATTGTGCTGTTCTTTTACAGCAGGTGGACTGTAGCTGCAGGGAAAACATTTTCATGCAGGCATCATGCTGACTGTGCAAGTCAAAAGAGGATTAGAGAAACAAAGCTTAGACGTGTCCTGAAATGGAACATCACAGTTTGTGGTCCGCAAATCCAGAAATATCTGGGTCATGACCACTGTCATCTAATTTTTTGTTGCTTTTCTCTCTATGGGATTTCCCATAATGTAGTTCAGGCATTAGCCTGTGCAATATTTGAGTTAATTGATTTATATAAAGGTTATAATTGTGAAAATAGTTACTTTTACAAAATATTTTAGCATTATTCAGTCAGAGTCTCCTGATGAATTTAGTTGACTTAGACCTTTAATTACCTGTTTAACACTAATTTTAAGGGTTTAATAGACATTAGTGTTTATTCAATGTCACAAGATGCATTGAGACTGTTAAGGCAGAGGTGAACATAAACTCACCATAAACATGGTTTCATGTAACATAGTCCCACAGCAACAATTAACACACATTTAAAAGAAGTCAAACATACTAAAAAATCCTTGATTTTTGTTTCAAACTAAAGGTAAATTTTAATTTTCTTAAACTATCGTAAACATTGGAGAGTGGTATGTAATCTGCAACAAGCTGCAAAACGCACAAACTTCTGAATGTTTTAATAGAATGGCAACATCTGATGCCCGCATATTTATCTAAACTTGTGTATGTGATACTAAAGGTATTTAAAAGGAGAAACTTATGATAAAAAGCTCTTGTCAATAGTTTTTGCTGTTTCGGTTAAGAAAATCTACACGACTTTGTCCATTGACTCCCATGTTTTTATTGATGAATGGATGTTTCAACTTCATTAAGAGAAAAGTCTAAAAGCTGAGGTGAGGTTAATGATTTTTTAATTTTTTTTGCTTGACCTCACTGCAGTCACACATTTTATTTAAGCTGTTCTGTGACTAAACAGTAAGTTCAGTAAACGTCTTCTTTTCATTGGAAAAATTGCCTTTTTTAATTAGATAACAGTTAAGTGCTTTAAAATGTCATAAATTGATCTAGGTCGCTGACTATTGAACTCTTCTGAGAAATTTATTTTCTTGTTCACTTTTCAAATTTTCCAAGTAAAATCAATTTTAATGTTTAGTCACCAAATTAGCAGTTCTTTCACAGTTTTCAAAAAGGCAACAAAAAATATAATAAATAAAATCACAAAATCAGAGTAACTGGGAATTAAATTTTACTTTTCTGTGAACCCCACTGGGAAAAAAAATCTGCTTACTTGTGGGAGTAAGCAGATTGAATCTGCTTACTCCTTCGACTGCGTCAAGAAATTGAGAAAGAAAAGAAAGTTGAGCATTGGAAGGAAGCTTTCTTTGAACGCTATTACGGAGAAAAGTAGGTTTTGTTTTATAAATGTTTATCACCCGCTGCTACAAGGTGAAGGCAAAGATAACGGGTTGGCCCATGTCTCTGTTTGTTTGTGTAAATCTGTTGAAGTATCTCACACACCACCAGACAAACTTTAATTTAGACGTACTTCAACAACTGATGAACCTTTGGATTCTGTCCATTACAAGATGGCCGCCACAGCTAACTGACATTAGACAACAAAACAATGAATGTAACAGTTTAGTGTCAGTACAGAATATCACAACACACATCACAACACACATCACAACACACATCACAACACACACATCATAACACGCACATCATAACACACACATCATAACACACATCTAAAAAAGCTAAGTCTGGTCCTCTGGACAATCAAAAAACAAAACAAAACAAAACAAAATTGTAGAAACGTTTCGTCTTAGGTTATTAGGTAAAGGTTATTCTCCTTGCACCAGCTCTCCAGGTGTTCCACCTCCTGCCTGTAGCTGGACTCATCGTTGTTCTTGATGCATACTACAACCCCTGTATCATCTGCAAACTTTACAATGTGACAGCCTGGATGGGTAAGTGCACGCACAGTCATATGTTAGCAGAGTGAACAGGAGAGGGCTCAGCACGCATCCCTGAGGGGAGCCAGTGCTGAGGGTCATGGTGGATGAAGAGAAGTTGTGGATCCTCACAGAACAATTCCACTCAGTGACAGAAAAAGAGGATAGGTCAAAGCATGTGTAAGACACCATAGAGACAAACATACCATTCATCACTTGAAGCAGTTTTAAATGGCAGTGTGTGTTAACATCTGTACAGATGCTAAATGAAAAGTCTAAAAAGCAGAAGGGTAGCAGGACCACCTCCATTCTTCAGGCCTATAAATAAGCCTGAAAAACAAAGGTTTTCATTCATCTGAGCAATTCTCCAAATGATTTATCACTTTTATTTTTTAAATGTGATAATCTTCATGCACACAGATGCACTGTGTATCTAAAGAGTTTTAGAACAAAACCTATATTTTCAGGAATAGTAACATTAAAGTGGGAAGGGCATCCTTATCTGAAAGTATGTAACTGTGATTGCGCACACATACTGGAGCACCATCTGGCTGGGAGCTGTTACAGCAATTAGTCCGGATTAGCTTTTGTCTAAAGTCTTAATCCCTTCAACAAGTAATCTGCCCAAATGATGATTATAGAGAGAACAATTCTGTCATTTATGGGTTCAACAGATACACACCCAGTTGTGTATTACATATTCTGAATACTAGAGAATTGCTTGCACACAAATTAGGAAAACTTGAAATTTGCTAAAATACTGTGCAGTGGTGTTTCTATGTGGTGGTGGCATGTTTTCCCTGGAACACATAGAAGAAAAAAAAAACTGCTGACTACACATCCAACAAAGTTAAGTCAGGTCCTCTGCAGGTTTTGTTTTTGTTGAAAGGTTTCATCTTGCCCGTGACCCGTGACCCAAAATGGAAGAAGCGGGTAAAGATAATGGATGGATGGTTTAATCTTGAACAACTTTGGCCACGGCTGCCTCAGAGGAGTCGGCAGGGGAGAGGGTGGACTCCAGAAACCATCGGAGCACCATCACTCTGGTTGGTCCACTACGTGAAGGTGCTATTCATAATACTGAGTTTGTTGTGGCTCCTCAGACCGATGAAGTCTGTTGGATGAAAGATGATGCATTTCAACAAAAAGAAACTGTCCAGAGGACCTGATTTAACTTTGTTGGAGTTTTAATCTGGATTATTGAGCATGGACTTTGACTACACAACGAGTTTCTTTGGGTTCTCCAGTTTATTTATACTGGCTAAAAGTATGCAAGTTAAATTTGACCAGTAATGGTTGTTCGTCCCATGTTTCTCAGTTGGTCACGTGACAAAGACAAGAATCCTCTGGACTCTGTGATTTTAATAACATTGGATTTGAGATTCATATTAATAAGCTGAGATAAGATTGAACTTTATTGATCCTGCAGGAAATTATTTTAATGACTTAAGTTATTTATTTTAAATTATTTTGAGAAACAATGTTTGATATCTTGTGTCTCTGAAGAGTTTCCGAACAACAAAACAAAATGAATTTGATAAAGTGGCAACCTGCCCACCCCCTCATCCCTCATCCACCCATTGACTCATGGAGGAAAGCACCAGCCAGCTGTAACCCTGCAGAGGATTACACAGTCAAAGAAAATGGACTGGTTGTCTTCAAAATTAAACTTCAACGAAGTATTACAGTATGATCTATGAGTACAGATGTTTTGATAAAGACGGTGTCTTCAAACAGAAAACAAGGAAAAATATAAATTGTATGTTTATATCTCTTGGAAATCACAATAGGAATCATAAAACACAACCAAGTTTTCTTGGAGTATTGTGATCAGTTAATTACAATTAATGGTCACTTTGATTGAGAAAGATTTTTTTGTGCTCACGTGTTGCATACTTTAATGTGTTATAGAACAAAGTTTTACTCATAAGGCGAGTAACATCTTTAGTCTGTAAAGAGCCGTGCAGACACTGCAGACACTTGGTAAGGAATCATTTAAATTTGATGAATGTGAGAGTGAGTCTTGTGATGAACTCACATCAGAATTAAAACGTCCAGATAACCTAAAAGACACATCTGTGGAAATGAACTCACCAGCAAAATCAAAAGTAGAAAGATTTTACTATAATTTGACTGTGATAACTGATGAACTTGGACTTTCTAAAAAAAAAATTCAAATGACTTATAATATTGCTGACTTTACATTTAGAAATCAAACATGTATTCTGAATTCCTAGGAGAAAGCTGTTCTACTTAATAATCTAATCTGGTTCAGGAGTTCATTTCTCAGACCGACAGCTCTACAACAGTTAAACACAATGAAAGGCTGGTGATATGGAAATGTGCTGAGCATCAATATTAATAATAGCACGTTTCCATGGCACTTTAAAAAAAGATATTTGCCTTGTACTGTATATGTGAGTTGGTAGCAACTATGTGAATAAATTATTTAACAAGTTAAAACAGAGATCTTCCTTTTGATTAGCACTACAGAAGGGAATTATCATGTAAGTGGCACATCACCAGTCTGGTTATTACGTGTTCGTTTGTAGGTTTGGTTTGGTTTTAGTTGGGTGGATTTTTTTTCTTGAATTACCTTTTCTCAATTTTTACTCACATTGGAAAAAGAAGTGCACTGATTGAACGGAGGCATAAATGCTCTTTATGGGTTTATTTAAAGTCAAACTCCTCCTGTGCTGCTTGTCCTGTCAGTTCAACCACTGGATGACTGGTCACAGATCCCCCCACCACAGGTGCTTGTAGTGGGCTTTTCTTTTCCAACTCATGAATTTAACTTGCATGTTTGTGTTCACATTTATTTACGCAGTAACTAAGATGTTAAATCAAACTATGTACAACTATTAAAATAAAACATTTAAGTGAAAGTACTGATTTGTACTAAAAAGTACAAACTACATAAAATTACTACTTGATTAAAGTCACATAAGCATGCACAATTGATTGCTGTCCACTGCTGGATTAACTTGTCTTGGATTTGTTTGTCTCATGTCAGTTTCTCTTGTTACTTTTATGTATACTGTATTGCCAAGTTGACTGTGTCACTGCTGTGCTTTGGTTTAGTTATTCAGGAGCCTTGCCTCATTTCTGATTCTGCCTCCTGCGTGCCAGCCATTTGGTATTTTCACCTCCATCTGTAACAAGTTTTTTATACCTGAACAAAGTACATGTGAGGTCAAAATGTGTACATTTACCACCACATGTAGTACCGAGGGGGGAATAAGTGGCTGTGTACACAAAACAGTTCTGCGTAATTGTTTAGTTTTGGTCACACTCCAATATTTTGTCTTCCAGACAAAATCGCCCCAAATATGATCTGGCAAAGAAATGTAAATACAGTTTAATCACCATAACACAATACATGAAAACATGGCATTCTTAAAAGGAATGCAGATCCTATATATTTTGCTGCCAGAGTTTTAAACAAAAAGTATGTAACGACAATATAATAATAATAATAATAATGAATTCAATTTATAACGCACTTTTCATTAGTGAAAATCTCAAAGTGCTACACACATTGAATGCTACACACATTAATACACCGGTAGCGGCAGACTACCATGCAAGGTGCTTTCCAGTCCTACCGGGAGCAACTTGGGGTTAAGTGTCTTGCCCAAGGACACGACACATGGTGTGGGGAACCGGGATTCGAACCGCCAACCTTCCGATCGGGGGACGACTGCCATTACCAGATATGTCTCAGATAACATCATATGAAAGTTTATCTCTGTATTTTTTTTAAACTGACTGAGTCACAGCCATATTTAAGTGTTAGCTAAGTCACTCATTTAATCTTGAACTGGGTTTACTCCAAAGGTTAATCAGATGTACCTAAATATTCATTACTTTCTGGGAATTTCATTAAAATCTACCAAGTTGATATTTTGTTAACTGAAAACAACAATGGACACAATAATTCTTGATTGTTCACCATTTATGTGGCAAGGAACAAAGAAAAATGTCAAGAAGCAAAAAGTTAATAGTGATCAGAAAGCATAGGAGTATAATTACATGTTTCATCTAGCAGTGAAATGCAGAGAGATCAATTATTTTTGCAGGATGACTCAGTGTCTGCTTCACATCTGACTGTGACTTTATTTAATGATACTTTGTCATTCAATACTCACCACCAGTTCAGAGCTTAAGAAATTAACATGCTTCTCTTTAAATGAATTGTGATAGTCTCTTAATGTTAATAATTGATAAATGACACGGTTATGTATCTTTCATCACAAATCTTTATTTTTTCCTTTGAAGACAATGAATCAGCAGTTAGCAATGCCACCATCATACACCACTAACATCATTCTACTGCCTGTCTCTAAAAAAATAAATGTTAAAAGTACAAACAAGTTCACATAGAAAGCTTTATGAAGAAAACAATAAATGAAAAGGGAACAGTCCTGCAAAAAGGCTAGAGAAAAAGTTCATTGTTTCCAGTAGCTCCTTGGAGAGTGATGTTTGAATACTGCAGGACGACACCTGAAACTGATGACCCTACAGGTGTGTGATAAAGCACAGACCTCTCGTCTGATGGCTTTGTAGATATCAATTTCCCGACCTGCTCCAAAAAGTTCCAGAACTTTGGTTCAATAAAGCAACAATGTCCAATCAGGTCATCTGGATAGTTCCCTTTCAGTTTAGTCTCTCAGTGCAACATACTTGCTATGGGAATTGTGCCCCCGCGCGATTACCTGAAGGAATACATTCACGCCTTTTACGGCAGGGGGCGTCACCCCGCGCCAGAGGTACCGCCCTTTAGGTACTTAGGCGACTGACGCCCCTCCAACTGTCTCTTTTTGCCCTTCACCTCGCAAAACCTGAACTACCTCTCTTCACGGGACTTCTCTGCTGCTCCATCGCTCAACTTGAGGTGAGCTCGCTCCCTGCACAGAGCGCACAGAGATTTTTTCCTTGCGTACTGCTGGACTAGCGAAAGCTAGTCCAGCACATTTCTATAACCACAAAGTTTTTTTCTCTCCTCTCTCTACAAGTTGCTTCGCTCAACGGCGTTATAACTACGCCACAACCGCTATCCCGGCTAACATACCTAGCGGGCTAGCCAGCGAAAGCGACACGATGGAGGAGACACTTGAACAACGAAGAAAAAGGATTCTGGAAGGTCTCGCTCGCCTTATCTCGGACATGCCTCCGGAGAAGGGAAAGCCAAAGACAAACCTTCAAAGGAAAGCCGGCGGGACGGCGAGCCCAACCTCGCGCGTCTGTCCCAGTGGCTGTGGATTTTCCCTCCAGCGACGGACACCCATGAGGCCTGTCCAGTCTGCCTGGGTATATTTCATGCAAGACAAGCTCTGGACGCGCCCGATTCTTGCCCACATTGCAGCCAGATGCTGGATGCGGTGCTGCGGCACCGGGTGGACATTGTGGCTAAGGCCATGGGAAGCTCAGCTGGTCCACAGGACCCAGACATCACGGGACTTCTCTGCTGCTCCATCGCTCAACTTGAGGTGAGCTCGCTCCCTGCACAGAGCGCACAGAGATTTTTTCGCTGCGTACTGCTGGACTAGCGAAAGCTACTCCAGCACATTTCTATAACCACAAAGTTTTTTTCTCTCCTCTCTCTACAAGTTGCTTCGCTCAACGGCGTTATAACTACGCCACAACCGCTACCCCGGCTAACATACCTAGCGGGCTCGCCAGCGAAAGCGACACGACAAAGGAGATACTTGAACAACGAAGAAAAAGGATTCTGGAAGGTCTCGCTCGCCTTATCTCGGACATGCCTCTGGAGAAGGGAAAGCCAAAGACAAAACTTCAAAGGAAAGCCGGCGGGCCGGCGGGCCGGCAAGCCCAACCTCGCGCGTCTGTCGCAGTGGCTGTGGATTTTCCCTCGCAGCGACGGACACCCATGAGGCCTGTCCAGTCTGCCTGGGTATATTTCATGCAAGACAAGCTCTGGACGCGCCCGATTCTTGCCCACACTGCAGCCAGATGCTGGATGCGGTGCTGCGGCACCGGGTGGACATTGTGGCTAAGGCCATGGGAAGCTCAGCTGGTCCACAGGACCCAGAAACCATGGAAACCCTCACTCCGACCCCAGAGCTCGAACACATGGCTCTACACAACAGCACGCGTGCCGAATGGGGCGACAGCCCTGACCCGCTTGCTCCCATGGTGGACCTAACAGTCGAGTTCGACACCAGAGGCACGATGAATGAAGACGAGATCTCCATCTCAGCCTCGGGCAAATTTTCAGCGGAGGAACCAGAACTCGAAATCAAGGATCCGGGAGAGGACCTCCCCAGGACCCCGATACCTACGCTCCCTGAAATAGACTTCTCCATCCCGGCACTGTTCGACCTGTGCCACAGAGCAGCGGACGCGTTGAACATCCCCTGGCCGGAACCCCCGCCTTGTCAACAGGTCACGAGGCTGGCGGGGAACTATTTTTATTCAAAACAGCAGGCTGCAATGAGGCAAAGGATGCCCGTGTTCCCAGACTTCCTCACGGAACTAACCTACACCTGGTCCCAGTCACGAGCGCCCATGCTCCTTCCTCTCTCACAATTCCTCGACGTAGAAGGCATGTATCAGGTGGGTTTATCCAACGCGCCTCAGATTGAGGACACGCTGGCATCCCACCTAGCTCCCAAGTCATCAGGAACAAAACCGACTCTCCCCAGCAAAGCTTGCAGAGCCTCAGCCTCACTTCTCGAGAAGTGCTACAGAGCTCAAGTTCTCGCGGCGTGCGTCATGAACGCGTCCGCGATGATGCAGGCTTACCTCGCAGAAAAACTCCAACAACTGCAGGAAACCTCGGATAAGCAAGCTGCTGCCCAATTACTGGACGAAGCCCACAAAGCTACAGACTTTGTTCTCCGTATGATGGGGACAGCTGCTGTGGCTCAGGGCAGAGGTGTGGCGGAAGTGGTCATCGCGATACGCCACCTGTGGATGACGCTGATGGATTTACCAGAGGGACAAAAGGTGCCTTTTCTTCACCACTTGATAAAAGCAGAGGAACTTTTTGGACAGACTTTGGAGCGAATCCAAACCAAGCTGGACCAAAGGCGTAGGCAGGCTGAAGCCCTCAGGATGGGTATTCCTCGTCGGAGTTCCCCCCCCCCCAGAGAGCCCGCTGGAGGCAGACCTGCACAGCCGTGGCACTGCTCGACAACGCGTGCGCCACCGCAGAAGCGGACAGCATACGAGGAGGAACCTCGGCAAAGAACCCCGCCGAGCCACCCTCGCTCTGGGCATGCATGGAGCAAAAATGGGTTTGTCCCACGCCAAGCGAGCAGGCACAGGGCCTCCTCGGCGAGCCGGGACACTCGTCAAAAACGTGCCTGATGAACCAGGCCCACGTTTACATTTTAGATTACCTCCCGCCCACACGGTAACGGGAGTGTTCGCACCTTGTTCAGACTTTATTTGTAGCAAAGTACAAATGGCTGATAACTCTGTTGCATGCACAAACCATGTTCTCCCTGCTGTGAGTGACATCAAATTGTGTATGTCGTTGCACGTAAGCACGAATAAAACTCATAAATTAGCACATACTGTACCTGTTTTATTGACGATCAAAAAACCAAACAAAAAACACACCAACACAAATAATGTCAACAGTACGGGCCTCTGGCCTGTCAGCCGTCATAAAGGGGGGGGGGGACATCCCCCCCATAACTCATGGGGTGCCAGCCTACTCAATAAGCCCCAGCAGGGTGCCTCAAGACCTGTCTCCAGAAGACAGACCCAGAGGCGTCTGTGAACAAACCCTACACCTTTCGCGGAGACAGGTGGGAAAGGGCACGTGTCCCAGCCCCCGCTCCATTATGAGCAAGGGGCCAGCTAATACACTAACCAGACGAACACGTGACATGTTCGCACCACAGGAGAGCACGTTGGATGCCCCAAGGCAGAAACAATTTTCACACCCTCTGTTGTGTCAAATGACAGTTTTGACTTTTTAATTGCACCTCATTTTAACAAATTTTTCTTTCAAGCTTTAGTTTCTGCTAGATTACATAGTTGAGACAGAGGGGGAGCTCTAGCCTAAACTATGCTGTAGCTGCTGTAATGCAGGTGTGTAATTCTCTGTGACAATCAGTGCATGAAGGAAGGTAGACACGCACCGGTGAGTAGCAGTTTCAATAAACCTGTCAGTTTTTGATTCTAGAAGCAAACTTATGGTAAAAAACACAGTAGTTTGAGGTGATTTTAGGCCCTCTGTGATTTTAGAAGGCCCTCTGTGTTTGTTTAGTTCCATTGTAAGTCTCTTGTGAGTTTTGAGTTGAGTTGACCAAATGCTGTTTTGAGACTCTTTTTGTTAGATCATACATTTTAGTTTAGATTACACATTTAGTCTTTCTATATTGTGAATTTGATTAAAGCAATTAGTATTTTGTAATCTTAGAAATGAATCATGCAAGTCAAATATTACTTTTGTTTCTTTGATCCTTAAATTACTTGTATACAAATCCTAATGATTAGTTTTGAGGAAAAGGCATTTTTGTTGGCTAAAAGTAATTGTAATTGTTTACTTGATGTACTTAGGTAAGATACAATTAAGATAAGAAATGAAAATAAAGTATTACAGTAATCCGCTCATTCTCAATCAGTTCATCTGGACAGTTTCTTTTTAGCAGAGACGTTTCACCCTCACTCCAGAGGGCTTCCTCAGTCAGAGTACTGTCCAAAGCACACTGAAGTTAACCCACCAAGTAAGCAACTTATGTGGACCAACCAGTTTGCTGTAGCCAAGATGGTTTCTGGGGGCGTGTCCCTCGTCGACTCCTCCCAGGCAGGCAGACATGTCCAAAGTGGTTCAAGACAAGAAAGTTAATTCTCAATAGTCCAGGTATCAAATCCGCTCATTCTCAATCAGTTCATCTGGACAGTTTCTTTTTAGCAGAAACGTTTCACCCTCACTCCAGAGGGCTTCCTCAGTCAGAGTAGTCCAAAGCACACTGAAGTTAACCCACCAAGTAAGCAACTTATGTGGACCAACCAGTTTGCTGTAGCCAAGATGGTTTCTGGGGGCGTGTCCCTCGTCGACTCCTCCCAGGCAGGCAGACATGTCCAAAGTGGTTCAAGACAAGAAAGTTAATTCTCAATAGTCCAGGTATCAAATCCGCTCATTCTCAATCAGTTCATCTGGACAGTTTCTTTTTAGCAGAAACGTTTCACCCTCACTCCAGAGGGCTTCCTCAGTCAGAGTAGTCCAAAGCACACTGAAGTTAACCCACCAAGTAAGCAACTTATGTGGACCAACCAGTTGACTGAGGAAGCCCTCTGGAGTGAGGGTGAAACGTTTCTGCTAAAAAGAAACTGTCCAGATGAACTGATTGAGAATGAGCGGATTTGATACCTGGACTATTGAGAATTAACTTTCTTGTCTTGAACCACTTTGGACATGTCTGCCTGCCTGGGAGGAGTCGACGAGGGACACGCCCCCAGAAACCATCTTGGCTACAGCAAACTGGTTGGTCCACATAAGTTGCTTACTTGGTGGGTTAACTTCAGTGTGCTTTGGACTACTCTGACTGAGGAAGCCCTCTGGAGTGAGGGTGAAACGTTTCTGCTAAAAAGAAACTGTCCAGATGAACTGATTGAGAATGAGCGGATTTGATACCTGGACTATTGAGAATTAACTTTCTTGTCTTGAACCACTTTGGACATGTCTGCCTGCCTGGGAGGAGTCGACGAGGGACACGCCCCCAGAAACCATCTTGGCTACAGCAAACTGGTTGGTCCACATAAGTTGCTTACTTGGTGGGTTAACTTCAGTGTGCTTTGGACTACTCTGACTGAGGAAGCCCTCTGGAGTGAGGGTGAAACGTTTCTGCTAAAAAGAAACTGTCCAGATGAACTGATTGAGAATGAGCGGATTTGATACCTGGACTATTGAGAATTAACTTTCTTGTCTTGAACCACTTTGGACATGTCTGCCTGCCTGGGAGGAGTCGACGAGGGACACGCCCCCAGAAACCATCTTGGCTACAGCAAACTGGTTGGTCCACATAAGTTGCTTACTTGGTGGGTTAACTTCAGTGTGCTTTGGACTACTCTGACTGAGGAAGCCCTCTGGAGTGAGGGTGAAACGTTTCTGCTAAAAAGAAACTGTCCAGATGAACTGATTGAGAATGAGCGGATTTGATACCTGGACTATTGAGAATTAACTTTCTTGTCTTGAACCACTTTGGACATGTCTGCCTGCCTGGGAGGAGTCGACGAGGGACACGCCCCCAGAAACCATCTTGGCTACAGCAAACTGGTTGGTCCACATAAGTTGCTTACTTGGTGGGTTAACTTCAGTGTGCTTTGGACTACTCTGACTGAGGAAGCCCTCTGGAGTGAGGGTGAAACGTTTCTGCTAAAAAGAAACTGTCCAGATGAACTGATTGAGAATGAGCGGATTTGATACCTGGACTATTGAGAATTAACTTTCTTGTCTTGAACCACTTTGGACATGTCTGCCTGCCTGGGAGGAGTCGACGAGGGACACACCCCCAGAAACCATCTTGGCTACAGCAAACTGGTTGGTCCACATAAGTTGCTTACTTGGTGGGTTAACTTCAGTGTGCTTTGGACTACTCTGACTGAGGAAGCCCTCTGGAGTGAGGGTGAAACGTTTCTGCTAAAAAGAAACTGTCCAGATGAACTGATTGAGAATGAGCGGATTTGATACCTGGACTATTGAGAATTAACTTTCTTGTCTTATTACACAATTAACCATTTATTTTTAGTGCAAATAGAATTGCCAGAAACAAACATATCTTTTGAAAATTATGTATCTTTCGTAAACAGACCTCTGTCCTGCTTAATAACTTTAAACAGAATTATGTATCTTTCTTAAACAGTAACCATTTAAACACTAAAACACTAAAACATTTAATAAACATAAGCATAAAATAGTAAAAGTGTAACACTGTCCTGAGTTTTTGCATAGTAGTATAAAAGTATGAAAATTTACACCAAAACTAAAACACTAAACATTTAATGAACATAAGCATAAAATGAAATAATAAAAGTGTAATACTGTCCTGAGTTTTTGCATAGTAGTATAAAAAGTATAAAAAGTATATCTATAAAATAAACTGAAGGTTCTAGCATTGACATTTGCAAAGAGTGGCACAGCAGCATATGAGTTAATGTACACAGTATATGTATGAGGTAGTTGATGTTGGTATAGAGGCAAAGTGGCATATGCAGTAAGGCACATAAGGCACATTTGGCATCCTTAGATAAGGCTAGTCAGAGAATACTGTATATGTATCAGCAGTAGTGTAGATATAAAAGTAGTGTAAATGTAAACAGTAGTAATAAATGTAAACCGTATTAATAAATGTAAACAGTGAATGTAAACAGTAGTATGACTATAGGCAGTAATGTAGTACAAACATTAGTGCAAATATGAGAAGTAGTGCAAACTGTATGAGCACATGACCGAGAGTTTAGAGAATAACCCGTTTGATGACAGAGTCCAGTGTTAAAATCTTTGTGTTGTGTGGTAATGTGTGAGACATAAACACATTGTGCCTCAAAGGCCATGGCTTTCCACTTGTAGTAAAAATAAAAAACTTGTAAACTAAACAGTGGAATGTTACATTATGGAGTCAACCTATTTTTTCCATTTGTATTTCTGCTGAGATCGTGCTGCAGCAAGGAATGCTCTGTTTTTCAGTGCCAAAGAGTAAAACTCTGAGCAAGACATTTCATAATTTAGACTGACAATGAGCTCACTTCTAATTAGTTCAGTAGAACATTTGTTTCGCACATCAGTCCACTTACTTTTCATGAAAGAGAAAATCCTTTCCACAAACCCAGTGGAAGATGGGATGCTGAGGACAAAGGATACAACAGCCTGGATGTTGGGGAGGTCAGCTGCCTGAAGAACTTGCATCCACTTCTCTGCTGTTCCCTGGGACTGCCACCTTTCTTTCTCCTGAGGTGAGGTGGTGAGGTGGTCTATCAGGCTGTTTGCAGTCACACATTCCTCATACAGCTCATCCATAGACATGTTCAGCCTGCCAAAAGGTGTTAAAGTTCATTAGTGACACATAGCCTAGGTTATGTAGTGATAAATAAATGGAAAAACGTGTATTGTTTATATTTATAAATTTAGCATTGTATGTAAACTACATTTTGAAATGTATTTATTAATTACCTATATGAACTGTGATTTTTTGAAAGATGGAAAAGGTTGTATGTTTGCATAGTGTAAAGTAAATTCACAATTATGTATTTATTTGTACGTGTCAATTGTACACTTTTGTTTATAACTATCAATAATTAAACATGGTTCACCACTACACTGGAAATTATTGAATTTTTACCTGCCAACCAGGTGAAGACTTTCAGTGATCTTCTCCATTTCCTCAAAGGATATTTTTCCAGATGCCAGAGAGAGGGGCTGAAGGTGAAAGAGCCAGTTTTCCTCTGAGAAGTCAAACCACTTCTGGACATAACTGATGGCAGTGTTTAAGAAGGCTGTAAAGTCCTGCCTGGCCACACCAGCTTCAGATGGCAAGAGACGCTGCAGCTTTTTTCTTGTTTCGTACCCGTAGAACCCATCATCTCTTCTCTGAATTAACCTTCTCAAAAAAGAGTCCATGATGGAAAAGAGGTCAACAGATGTGGTTACATTCCTCTCTAGCTTTTTGACCACCTCTTCAAACAGACACATCACATTATTACAAAAGAGGAGGTAGACTTCCACAATGTCTGCTTCTTGTTCAACTCCATCAGAATCTTCTGTCAACCTCAGCAATGCTTTCAGGCGGCTTGGACATTCATCTCCAATGCTGATGAGATATGACTTAAGAGGGACCCAGTTCTGCAGCAGGCGATCGATTGCAGGGTTAAGTGACAGCCATCTTGTCACCACATGGCGCAGGATTTCACGGAATTCAACATCACAGAAGTCACAGAACTCTTTCAGTGATTCTCTCCTTTTGGCAGAGGTTGAAAAGAAACTGTATATCTTGAGGACAATATTTTCCACATCAACTGAGAGCTTGTCCAGAGATTTTTTTACAGTGTTATGGACAATATGTGCATGGCAGTTGCCACGAAGGATGTCACTGTTGGCCTCTCTCAATTTTGTGAAGACTGAGTTGTGGATGCCATAATTGACATTTGTGTTGTCAGCACTGAATGCAGAAACATAATCTAGGGATAGATCCAAATTTTCAAGGGAGCTTCGTATAATTTTGACTATCCCCTCAGCAGATTCATCTGGATTTTCAACAAAATCTATTACCTTGCTGACTACTCCATTCTCTGGTGTGAAAAACTGCACAACCAAGGGAAACATCTTCCGATTTCCCTTGTTTGAAGCATCGGTTTGAAGAGAAAATGGTAGTGGGTTCTTTTCACTTTTCAATTTTTGAACCACTTCCTCTATTGCTTTTGGACACAAGACATCTGTGACCACTGCCTCAGCCTTTGTCCTCCCACAGGACATCTTCTTGGCAATGCTGGAGTCATTCAGTGTTTGAAGAGTCAGTTTAAATCCACAATCAGCTGAATTGTAACTTAAAGCATGCTTCACAGTATGAAATATATGGGCTATTTCTGCAGCAGTCACCTGTAATTAAGGGACAAAATAAAAAAATACTTTATAAATTTGTGTAATTTAATTTTTTATTTATATAATTATTTTTAAATATATTTTATGCATTCATTTTTCAATTCTACTTGTTTATTACAATAATATTCATTCATTCATTCAACCTTTATTTATACAGGCTAGCCTCTATGATCTATGATCACATTTTTGGCCTGCTCACATTCATGCTCCTCACACTTTTACGCATTAAACTTATCATTACTCCCCCCCCCTCCTTTTTTATATATATATATTTTTTTTACATACCATATCTGCCTCTGGTGTTGCCCGGTGCAGAACAAATTGGTCAAGGGTTCTCCTGGTTTTGTTGTCTTTCACGTTTCTTATGTGTCCAGCTGCAGAAGCATGCTGTTTCACATCACACTGTCCACCGTGGGCTACAGAAAAAGCACGTTTGCAGACAGTACAGTTGGCTTTGTAGTCATTATCATTCACGCGTTCCAGCCACACATGTTCCTTTTCCCACTCGACTCTGTATTTTTGCAGCCGTTTCTTTTTTTTTCCTGGGGGGAGTAGTCAAGCTCGAAGGTGATCTATGTTCACTGTTTAAATCACCTGAATGCTTGCCGCTTGCGTCCATGCTGCCTTCTTCTTCAAACCCTGTCGCTGCCGTGTCTTCCGTAAACAGCCAAGACTGGACCAATGAGATGAGCCGGATTCTGTAGTTTCAATCACGTGTGTAAAAGGCTGTCAGCTCATTGGTCACAGAGCAGAGCGGCTTCTTAACCGTAATAATTGACATAAAAGCGCATCATTATTGATCAACTCCATTGACGTTGACAGAATAGTTTTGATTCTCACGATATTACGGGACAAAGTGCGTCCCGTAATAGATCAGTAAGGGACACGTACTTTTGTTTCTAAATACGGAACGATTCCGTTTTTCAAGGGACGGTTGGCAACCCTCAATGTTTTTAATCAGTCAGACTTATATGGGTGATTAATAACACATATTTATGCCATGTGACAAACTAAAAACACACATTTAATTTCACTTTACACGGTCTTTAACAGTTCAAAAACAGAAGCAATTCAAATTGGTACATCACATCAAATTCAACAACAAAAAATCCTCAGTATCACTTTTTCTGGCCAGAACATCTCTCTTTCCAATACAGTCACCAATCTTGGTGTTATTTTTGATCCACAACTCACCTTTGAAAGCCATATAAAGCATATCTGTAAAACTTCTTTTTTTCATCTTCGAAATATTGCAAAGCTTCGGTCTACACTGTCCTTCACTGATGCAGAAAAGCTCGTCCATGCCTTTGTCTCCTCCAGACTGGATTACTGCAATGCACTTCTCTTCGGGATTCCTGGCAAGAACATACAAAAACTACAGTATGTCCAAAACAGCGCTGCCAGGGTCCTGATGAGAGTGCGTAAGTATGACTGTCTATACACTTATTATGGTACCTTGTCAGCAGAATGTCTCCTTGTAGCAAACAACTCCCTTTAATATATGAAAATGTGTCGGTTGAATATCAGAGCTCCCAAACTGCGTACGTTTAGAGCGCCGCCATCTTGAACACCTCCTCAAGAAGGAAAACAAAGAGGCCGAGCTGGTGACGTCATGTCCACATATTTACCAGCAGCCACCACAAGGGGGCGTCGTCACTACACAAACAAAAGGAACCTGGAGTTTCCACAAAGATTAAAAGAAACATTTCTTATAATAACTACTAGATAGACTTTTCTGAAAAACAAGAAAATATTATAAATACGGTGAATTTTGATCAAATTCATTAAACAACAACACTGTTACACAACATTGTTGGTTTGCAAACAACAATTTGGTGAATTACCACCACAAACTGGTGAGGAGGTGGACGGAAACAATGTAAACAAACAAATTAATTAATTAATTAATTAATGGATAAATAACCATTCTTTCAAACAAACAAACTGTTTCAGATATTGTATTAAAACCATTATCTTTTGAATTGTGCAATAATTCAACTGTATCAAATCTTTCTTTGATTTCAGTGAGACTGTTCATCAGTTGACTTCTTTCATGTCTGTATTTCTGTCAGTTCAATAACTCATGTTCTATGGTCTCATCTTCTCCACAGTAGTCACATTTATGATGCTTCCCTGTTATGAATAATGTTCTGTTCAATCCTGTGTGTCCAAATCTGAGACGTGATGTGATGTTTCCTCCTCCTGTTTCTTTCAGATCTCCTCATTTCTCCTGTTTGTTGTTGAATTCTATAAAACCATCGACCTTTTCTTTCTTCTTCCTGTTGTTTTTCCATCTTTCACTCATTTTTTCCTTTTTGATGCTTTTTATTTCTGCTCGACTGAGTTTTATATCTATTTCATTTAATGAATCCATATTATTGATTAATGTATTCTATAACTGTATTTGAATATATTTTTAAATTTCCTTTCTTTCCTAATAATTTCAGATCTACTATTGGGTCTGTGAGTATCCATGGTTGTATGACTGGTTCTGGTTCTGTTGGGCTCACATTAATATTATTGATGTGAATTTCTGTAGTTTTCTGATTTATGGTCCAACCAAAGCTTTTGAAATGGTTCTTGTCTTTTCCCAGTATGGTTTGAACACTTCTTGTGTTGGATGCTTCTGTTCAGGACCTTTTACATTTGTCCAGTAGTTTAGAGCCAACTGGTCCATTCTGGTGTTCAGTGCTGGTTCTCCCATTTCTACTAATCTTCATCCTGTATGTGTTGTTTAAAGGCACCTGTAATCATTCTTAATGTCTGATTTGAATGATGTTTCATTTTTCTAAAGTTGTATCTGAAGCTGAGTTATAAACAATACTTCTGTAGTCTAGTACTGGTTTATTTTGTACTTTATTGTAAATACAAAGCAGAACAACAATACAATATAATGACAGTCTCCAGGGGGTTACAAACATCGAGTCAAAGAATTAGAACAACATGTTACACAAATACATTAAAGAGATACATAAAGTACAAGTTTTATGGTTTCATGTTGGTGGACTGTCTAATAGTTTTAATATTTTGTTTGACCTCATTTTCAAAAATGGAAATAAGTGGTTTTTGATTAGTGTAACAGCATTTGTGGATTTGTCTAAATATATAATGAGATTAATGATATAAAATATTTTCTTTTAGCCGATGGTTGGTCAGTGAAGTCAAATAACATGTGTTCAAAGCAAAGGGACAAATGTGGTTCAATAGAAGTAGAAGTCAGGATGCAGAGATCTTCACATAGTTGAGGAGAGAAGGAGCAAGAGCAAAATAAGAGAAAACATCTTCAAGGTGACCTTCACAGAAAGAGCAAGTTACATTTACTGTACTTGCAGCTGTACACGTTGCACCGCCGTATAAGTCTCATCAGTCCAAAAATGTCTAATAAAGTGGAAAAAACATAAATAAGTCACATCTATTATGCGTCACCGTGGACCACCTGGAAACGTGGGCCGGTGTTGTGCCAAAAATCGATTGGCTGCCAAAAGGCGGCCGTGGGAGCGTGCACGGGAGGACTTTAACAAGAATGTAACAAGATTAACACTTAAAAACAATTATTTGTTTGCTTGAAATTATATCAAAGGTGTGTCTCAGTTGAACTTTTCCTTAATAAATGCACTATATTGGTCTAATCAGCTGCATTTCAAAAATGGATCCAGATTCATTTGTTGTCCACTGTTGTCGTCACTCCTTGTTCAAATCAGGTCTCTCTTGTAAATGAGTCCCCGAGGCTCAATGGGATCAACCTGTATAAATAAAGGTTGAATGAAAAAGAGCTCATAAATAATAAAAAGAGCCCCGTGTTAAAGGTCCAGAGTGTTCTGACCCACAGGTTGTGGTCGGGTCATGTATGAACAATGTGTGTCAGTAAAATATCAGAATAAAAACCTTTCAGTCTTTCAGCTGTTTGATTGGACAGTTGGACAGTGTGGACAACAAGTGGACATTAGGACGTGTCTTGTTGTCTCTAAAGCAGAGCTGTTGTGTTGTTGTGAATCAGAGCTTCAGCTGCAGCTGCTCTGTCCAAATGGAGAGTCCAAACGCTTCATGGAGCTCATTTCTCCGTCCACGTCTTCATTTTCATGCTGCTTCAGTCTTCCTGCTTTACTTCCTGTCTCTTCAGTCACATTCTTGCTGCTGTCATGTGATCACTCTGCAGGATCCATCACTTCAACATTATTGATCAGAGAAGTCAGGAGAGAAGAAGCTGCAGAGACTCACTGGAAACTTTACACTTGTTGTCACAATGTCTGTCTGTTAGCAAAATATCTCATGAACCACTGGATGAGTTGTAGTGAAACTTGCAGAAAGTCATCATTGGATGTACGTCTACAACTGATTAGTTTTTGGAGTCAGCTGAAGTTACAATGGCTGCCACAGTTAACTGAACTTAAAAACATAAAACATGTCTATAATTCAGTTTTACAGATGTTGATGTGACGTTTGGGGTGGTAGTAGCTGAGAGGAATCCCCAACACACAGTCTGAGCACTAATAGATTGTCTGAGACCTTGGTTTAAAATTCTACCATTTAATTCTTAAGCTAAACTCTGTCTGTTAGCAAAATATCTCATGAACCAGTGAAGATATTTTAATGAAACTTTCCAGAGATAATCAGTGGATGTACGTCTACAACTGATTTAAGTTTTGGAGCCAATCCACTTCTTGATGGTTGAACAGAAAACTCATGTTAGAAAACACAGAAATGTCTATAATTCAGTCAGTTTGACAGATATTTTGCTAACATTTGACAGAGACAGAGCCAAGATTATTTCATAAAACATACTCCACGTGTCACTCAATGCACAAAATCTTTGTTTAAATCTTAGCAATAATTGTTTCAGTCAAACTTGTTTGTCCGTTAGCAAAATATCTCAAAAACCACTGGACAGAGTTTGAGGAAACTTCCAGAAAGTAATCATTGTGGGAACATTTAGAACTGATTTGACTTTGGAGTCAGTCCAATTCAAGATGGCCACCACAGTTAAATAACAACAGACGACACATAAATGTCTCTAACTCAGTCAGTGTTACAGATGTTGAGTCTAACTCTGAGGTGGTAGTAGCTGAGAGTCATGGATCTCTTCTGTTCTTCTTCTCTCTACCGAGGGACTCATGATGTTTCTGTAGCAGACACTGGACCCACAGAGCAGAACTGCTCTGGCCCAGTTCAGACCCACTCAATGCAGGAACACTCACACCACATACGGCAAAGTCTCACAGACTTTTGATGGAACAGATGCGGTTTTCCAGAGGTGGTCCAGTTGTGGGCCAGTTGTGGGCCAGCTGCAGATACATTGGTGGCCTTGAGCTGGACCAGAACATTCCCAACAGCGGCACCAGATGTCACCATCATGTTTCCTTCATCTACTGGACTCAAACCAGTTGAAGGAGGAGGCAACAATGCTCACACTATTG
Source organism: Garcialebias charrua (assembly GCA_038048925.1). Classification (NCBI taxonomy): domain Eukaryota; kingdom Metazoa; phylum Chordata; class Actinopteri; order Cyprinodontiformes; family Rivulidae; genus Garcialebias; species Garcialebias charrua. The sequence continues at coordinate 29,817 of JBBPBX010001440.1, forward strand.
TACAAAGACCATTTATTTTCAACTGATCATCAATCCATAATCAATGAAGAAAACGTTCACAGAAACAGAAATAATTCATGAGGAACAAAAGAAGCAACAATGTTTCATCATAAATGTCTCCTGCACACTTCTCCTTCACTTGCATTGACTTTACTTCCTCCTTTAGACACAACAAGGCCCAGAATGCTGTGTGTGTCAACATCTGGAAACAGGAGGCGGAGTCAGGAGCCTACCTGAGACAGGGGGCGGGGCTTAACGAGTGCTGAGACTGGCTGCAGGACAGAAATGTGACCCCAGCGTTCAGCTGGACGCTGACAGGAACAGAAGTTTCTCTCCTCCATCATGTGACACATCAGTCCAGATGTTCACCTGCAGCTCAGGTGTTCCAACAAAGTTGCAGAGCCTCGTTCTTCAGGTGGGAGGGACTCAGTGAAGAACTGAGAGTGTGGCCTGTTCCTAACAGTCTCTATATCCCTGCTCCACCTGTCTTCAGCTCCAACAAGAACCACCTCCACTAAAGCTCCAAAATAAAAGTCCAACATTAAAAACACTCCAGTGCTTTTATTGTGGTGGGAAATGATGCTGTTGTTTCAAGTGTGAACTGTGTTGAAGCTCACAGAGAATTTCTCCTCGTCCACATCACTCAACTTTATCAGCAGCTTCTAAAAGTTCTGCAAACAGGGACATGTGAGATTTTAGACACAGCTAGTTTTTGTAAAGCCTCAACATGTGTGTGAATGTGCAGGAAGTACTTTCTAAACATCTGGATGAAGGAAACCAAGAGTTTGAAGCTTTTTGACAACAGTCACAGGACTGTGTCTATAGAGAAGATTGTGTTGGTGTCTCTTTGTTCACGTGTGTTTTCTTCTCTGAAGGAGGAAACAGACGCAGAAAAACATTCCTAAGAAGTGAAACTTCATCTTCTTCATGGAACGAAGATGAAGAGCAGCCGTCGCTGTGAGTCATTCTTTGTTTCCAGCAGCAGTGATCCAGGTCAGCTCCATCAGAACACACTCTTATGTGAGAGGATGTGTGTGTGTCATGTGTCAGTGTTTCTGCCATCCTACAATCCATCCCCCCAGACCTGTGACAGCTCAACCTCCACGAATGAACTGAATGAGTTCTTTGCTCGGTTCGAGGCAAGTAACAGCACACCTGCACATAAACTCCCCCCCTCTCCTGATGGCCAGGTGCTGACGCTGTCCTCAGACAGCGTAAGGCGATCATTCATCAAGATTAACGCCCGGAAGGCCTCTGGTCCTGACAACATACCTGGTCGTGTGCTGAAGGACTGTGCAGGGGAACTCGCAGCGGTCTTCACGGACATCTTTAACATCTCACTGAGCCAGGCCATCGTCCCCACCTGTTTCAAAGCCACCACCATCATCCCTGTCCCAAAGAAGGCAACGCCCGCATGCCTCAATGACTATCGCCCAGTAGCACTCACCCCCATCCTGATGAAGTGCTTTGAACGGCTAGTCATGAAAAGCATCACATCTGTCCTCCCTGACTCCCTGGATCCCTTCCAATTTGCATACCGACCTAATCGCTCAACCGACGATGCCATCTCCTCTGCCCTCCACACAGCTCTCACACATCTGGACACGAAGGACTCTTATGTTAGAATGCTGTTCATCGACTTCAGCTCGGCATTCAACACCATCATCCCCCAACAGCTCATCCTTAAACTGGACAGTCTGGGGCTGAACACCTCAATGTGTAACTGGCTGCTAGACTTCCTGACCGGGAGACCACAGACAGTACGGGTCGGGAATAACACATCCAGCACCATCACATTGAATACAGGAGCCCCACAAGGATGTGTGCTGAGCCCCCTTCTATTCACCCTGCTAACACACGACTGCACACCATCGTACAGCTCCAACCACTTCATCAAGTTTGCGGACGACACAACAGTGGTGGGTCTCATCAGCAACAACGATGAGACGGACTACAGGAACGAGGTGAGCCGCTTGGCCTTGTGGTGCGGACACAACAATCTCACTCTCAACGTGGAGAAGACAAAGGAGATTGTTGTGGACTTCAGGAAGAGGGATGCCCAACATGCCCCTCTGACCATCAACAGCACCGCAGTGGAGAGAGTGGACAGCACCAAGTTCCTGGGAGTGCACGTCTCAAAGGACCTGTCCTGGAGCAGGAACACTGCAGCACTGGCCAAGAAGGCTCACCAGCGCCTCTACTTTCTCCGCAAGCTGAAAAGGGCTGGAGCTTCAACCCCCATCATGTGCACCTTCTACAGAGGTGCCATAGAAAGTGTCCTGACCAGCTGCATCACTGTGTGGTTTGGTGCATGCTACTGCATCCTGCCGCAAGAGCCTCCAGCGCATCGTGAGAGCAGCTGAGAAGATCGTCGGCACCTCCTTCCCCTCACTGCAGGACTTACACAGCAACCGCCTCACTCGGAAAGCCCACTGCATGGCAGGTGATCCCACACACCCACTACACAGCTGCTTCAGACTGCTGCCATCAGGGAGGAGACTGAGGAGTCTCCAGGCTCGAACCAGCAGACTGAGAGACAGCTCTGTTCATCAGGCAGTCAGGATGCTAAACACTCTGCCTGCTCTGCCTCCCCTCCCATTTGAACTGCCTTAACACAAAAAACTTTCTCACACATTACCACACAACACAAAGATTTTAACACTGGACTCTGTGTCATCAAACGGGTTATTCACTCAACTCACGGTCATGTGCTCATTCAGTTTGCACTACTTCTTATATTTGCACTAATGTTTGTATTACATTACTGCCTATAGTCATACTACTGTTTACGTTCACCGTTTACATTCATTACTACTGTTTACATTTATTACTACCGTTCAGAGGTGGGGACTCGAGTCACATGACTTGGACTCGAGTCAGACTCGAGTCATTAAAATCACGACTTGAGACTTGACTTGAAAAAATGCTGAAAGACTCGGACTTGACTTAGACTTGCACGCCATTGACTTGGGACTTGACTTGACTTGAAGCTTTTTACTTGAAAAGACTTGATATTTTAGTCAAGTCAAAATTTTAAAACACGTTATAAAGTGGCCGCATTATTCCGTATTAACAGTCAGGCGCAGACCGGGCACCCCACACTCCGTATATATGTGTGTGTGCGTAGCTTTGAAAAAACAATGCAAGCTACAGCTTACTGTGTAAGGTTTAGGCATGATTATATATTTAGAGATTCATCATCTCTGATCATATATATACTTTTGTTGCAATCTAACTACTGGTGCATGCATTGTGCTGTGTACCTAATTCAGTTTGAAATACTTTGTTTATTCAGCCAATGCTATGACTTTATTTTTTTATTTTTGTATATATAACTTTTATACTTAGTCAGAAATGAATGGACTGCTCTCTCTGGGTTCTGTTCTGCTGCTCTTTTGGGGGAGTTGGGTATGTTTTTTATACGTTGTGTTCAGCTGCACATGTTCTATCATTTGAGATAAATACAGATTTTAAAAAGAACAAATGGTCTATTATTTACATTTTATGTATAATTGCAAATGTTAAAAAAAGGGGGGGGGGGAGAACGACTCGAAATGACTTGAAATTAAAAGTTCCTGACTTGAGACTTGACTTGACTTGGACCGTCGTTGACTTGAGACTTGACTTGACTTGGACCGTCGTTGACTTGAGACTTGACTTGACTTGCAACACAGTGACTTGGTCCCACCTCTGCTATAAACACAGAGGCGACACTGTAAACGCATTTTGCCGCACGGCACAGTGCACGAGCAGCGCACGCGCTCCAGCCTGCGGACCAAAGCGCGAGTCTAACTCAGCCTTTACTGTGCGCTCCTGTGACAGACATTTGCAACAGAGCTAAACACTCGGTCCATATTTCCGGGTTGTCTCATCGGTGACACGTCACGTCAACGGTGGATGACGCGTTACTTTCGGTGGTGACGTAGGTGCAACCTATATTTAGGTGCTACCCGTTTATGGATTTTTCCAATTTTTTGGCAATAATTGGACAAAACGACCTATATTTCGGTGCGACTTATAGTCCGGAAAATACGGTAGATCAAATGTCAAAGCTTTTCTTTTCTTTTCTTAAGATATAAAAAAAATTAAAAAGCTTGTGATGGGTCAGTTTTCCTTAAAAAACAATGTGAAAATACAAAATGTATGTGCTGTTTTGGAGACACAGAGTGTCTCCAGACCTCGCCCACACGGCACTGTGGGAACCGTATGGGCTCCGGCTACGTGAGCAGTCTCCCGTCGCCTCCAGAAGCAAACAGCCAGGCGTTTCTCAGAAATGTATGTGATAGTCATTAATCAAGGTCCCGGGCTGGGCAGGGCCCTGGCCTCTCCAAACATGGAGTCCACCTGAGAGGCGACGTAACCCACACACACACACACAAACACACACCGTCCACCTGTCGGTCACGGCAGCATCTCGCGGCGAGCCAAGCCGCTGCTGGCTGCTAAATGTTACTTAAAGGTCAGCGGCGTCTAAACCAATGAGAAATGTTTTCACACCGGCTTTTACAGTGAACGCATCAGGTGGCCGGGAGGGTTTTATTTGCTGCTTCATTTGTTAAAAAGAAAATATAAAGTTTTTTTACTAATGTTGGAGTCCATTACACTGGAAGATTGCAATCAGATGTGCAAGCCCTGGTTCATTTTGTCGTGCAGGGCCCACCCATGAAGTGATGACAACTCTTATCTCGGTCCTTCAATCACAACTGATGAATTTGAGATGCTCGTCGTGTCCTTTTGTGAGCCCCAGGAAGAAAAAGTCAGGCAACAAACTCGAACTTTGACCTTTTTTTATCGCCAAAGCACAGAACAAACCTGGCTGAAGCGGCTTCCTGCTGACCTCTGCTTTGTGCTCGTGGACAAAATAAGACGACTTTCCATTCTAGAGGTCTTTTAAGCAAAACCCTTCACTTCTTTATGCCTTCTGATTATTTTTTTTTGTTGGTCAAGAGTGACAGCATCTTAAAGAAGGTACTTCCTCAAACAGGAAGTAGGAAGCCTCATTGTGAGCAAAAGGAAACGAAGCCACCAAGTCGTCTTCACGTTTCTGACAATGGGAAGTTAATTAAAATCACAGCGAGCACAAGTTGACCTTTTGTGGTGCTCCGAAGTGCACGCAACGTGGAGCCTTTGTGTGAGTTTAAGAAAAGTTCGTTGCAGCTTTCGAAAAAGTAGCCAGAGAAAGCTCCGCTCGCACTTTCTCATCATCGTTACGGAAAATCAAATCAAAGCGGAAGCCAAATTAATAAAGTACGCTCGTTTGAACTTGACAATAATGCTCGTTTGCCAGCTTGTAAAGTAGATGATGTTTTTCTTTCAGTGCTGCGAGTTCTTGGAAAAGGTTCACGCGCGCGCTTATTACCGAGCGACACGACTGAGACGTGACCTGGAGTCAAACGAGTCGCCTCTCAGCGTAAATCAGAGCGACGTAGAGTTGTTTTTATTGTCACAATGGAAGACGAGCCCGCTAATGAGACATCAGTCTCCGTGCAGTCCAAAGAACGCTAAACATCATCCGAGGTTAAGTTGAGAGCAGATTGGAGTCGATGCCAAAAGCTCATTTCTCAGCTGACTCCAATTGTTGCTATTATTTTTTTTAACATTAAGCCCAGGAAAACAACATCTGAACTTTCATTTGTTCATCAAGGTGTCAAATGCAGCTAACTGGATGAAAACCAGCCCATTACTGGACAAAAAGGCCCTTTTTTTTAACCATTGTGATAAAACTGAGCAGCCAATACTTGATTTTAAAAACTTGAGTCCACATGCCTAAAAAAATCTAATTACTTTTTAAATTCTTGAAATTAAACTACAGTTAGTCCTCGACTTACGGCAATTCGGTGTTCCGAATGCATCTTATTAATAAAAATTAAAAAAAATAATTGTTTTGAAAAATCTTATTTTATGTGTTTAAATGTTCCTGAATTTATGTGTACAGCACTTTGTTGCAGTTGTGGTTGTTTTAAATGGCTTTATAAATAAAGTATTATTATACTATTATTATTATTATCATTATTATTATTTAGAAGCCGATTTACGCAGTTTCTGGCAGTTTTCGGCAGTGTCTGCCAGTTTTCAGCAGTGTGTCCGATCAGAGTTTGCCTCATACGAATAAAAATGAGCTGGAAACGCTCGGTGAACTCTGTGGACGTCTCAGGCCCGGAGCAGCAGCCGCAGATTGCTCCACCGCGCCGCATCCCACCACGCCGGCCGACACCACCATCTCACCGCAGGAACACCAAGCTAACATGCTAACGCGGAGAAATGCCCACTAAGTTATTAACTCTTTTTCCCTTCATTATGGCTCCAAATGTATGGAGCTAACATGCTAACAGTCCTTCCTGTAAACAGTTTGGACCGCATGAAGCAGCTGGAAGCTGCAGAGCTCGGATGTGCAACAAGCTAACATGCTAACAGGCTTCACCAGCTAACAGTAAGAAATTAACTATTTGTTTCCGTCATTTTGTCTCCATACTGTATGTGTTTTTTGTACTGTGTTAGGATAGGCAAAGTGCCATGTACGTGTATAAGTAACCGTGTTTCCATCCATTTTAATTGCGAAATTTGAGCTACCTCGCAAATATGTAAATACAAATTAATGCAGATCAGAAGTGTTTCCATCTGCTGGCTTGAAGCGCTTCTTCCAAGCCGCACACAGCGTCATTACGTCAGACGTCAGCGTCATTACGTCAGACGTCAGCGTCATTACGTCAGACGTCAGCACTGCGCATGTCTACAGTAAACAGGAAGTAGCAGTTGAAAACAGAACCCGGCCACACATCTCATCAAAATGGAGAGAATATTTCAGGTACGTGTTGCTATCGGGCGAGTTGTATTTATTCTGTCATGCCAACTAGTTTTAGCGATGTTACATGTTGTCCGGAGCGGAAACAGCTGATCAGTCACGTGACGTGAATGTTCGCTACGGCAGCACGAGTCGGCAAATGTGTTTCCATCTGTCATTTTGCGCAGCTGCTCATTTTCGCAGATCCCAAAAACCACCTCAAGCGAGCGTAAAAACTTTTTAGCGTAATTCAGGAAGTAACCTCGCAATTTGCCGTTTCCATTAAGCTTTTCTGCTGCGCTATTTCAAATTGCGCAGCTAGAAACCTTGATGGAAACACGGCTAGTGACGGCTCGTGTGTTTTCCGACTCAGGGGCGTAGCCAAGGGGGGTTCGGGGGGTGCGGACGAACCGCCCACTTTGCCTATGGAGTCCCATCTAGGGATTTTATGAGTCGCGGTTCGTTTAAAGGCGAAGTTGACCAGGATAAATTAAACATTCCTCAGTAGCTCAGTGGAATAGTGTTGGGTTGCCGTAGCAAACCTTATGGGTTCAATTCCCACATGGTACAATTTTTTTTTTTTTATTCATTCCAGATTTAAAAAACACAAGAAAACTATTTACAAAACAACAAGAAATAAAACAATACATGACATGAAAGGAAGCAGAAGAAGAAAATAATCTTATTATATCTGCCCCTTCTCAAACAATTTTTTTTTCAAACACTTGATTCAAACAACTTATTTTGCGTTTGTCTTTTATTGGATAAAAAAGGTAGAATGGTATATTAACTCCTTTTTTTTATCCAATAAAAGACAAACGTAAAATAAGTTGTTTGAATCAAGTGTTTGAAAAAAAAAAAAGTAGTACCATGTGGGAATTGAACCCATAAGGTTTGGGATGGCAACCCAACGCAATTCCACTGAGCTACAGAGGTATGTTTATCTTACAAGGTCCACATTTATGTTAAACGAACCGCCCCTCATAAAATTCTGGCTACGCCCATGGACTTACGGCGATTTTCAACATGCAAACGGCCGTAGGAACAGAACTCGTTCGTAAGTAGAGGACTACCTGTATATTATTTAAATGTAGTCATATTAGAAGAAGATTGACAGAAGTGGAGGAGAAAATGAAACACCTTTCCAAAAGATAATAAATAATCCTTCATCCATCCATTATCTATACCTGCTTCTTCCTTTTCAGGTCGCAGGGGGTCACCAGTGCCCATATCCAGCAGTCACTGTGCAAGAGGCGGGGGACACCCTGGACGTGTCTCCAGTCCATCACAGGGACACACAGAGACAAAGAGACAAACAACCATTCAATCTCTCACTCACATCAAGGGACAATTTAGACTTACCAATCAGTCTAACATGCGTGTTTTTGGTCATGTAAGGAGGAAACCAGAGTACAGTACGCGGAGAAAACGTGTGCACAGAGAGAACATGCAAACTCCACCCAGAAAGGTCCCAAGCCCGGATTCGATCCGGCAACCTTTCGCTGAGAGGTGGCAGCTCTACCAACTTCATCAGAGTGCCACCTAAATACTCTAAATACCCCAATAAAGTTAAAACCATGCCTTTAAAAATATCAAAAGTAAAAGTATTCATGATCCATCCATCCATCCATCCATCCATCCATCTACTTTTCGTTCACCTTTTGGGGTCACAGGGAGCTAGTGCTTGTTTCCAACAGTCACGGCGTGAGAGGCGGGCCTGGACTGGTCACCAGTTCATCACATGGATGTGTGGGGAGTGGTGGCGCGGTGGTTAGTGACGGTGGGCCTGTGATCGGAAGATCGCCGGTTCAAGCCCTGGTACCGACAACAGAAAAAAAATGTGGGTGGAAAAAGGTGAAACACCCACACCTGCCTCCACCCTCATTCACCTCACTCTGGGCCCCTGAGCAAGGCCCTTAACCCCCACCATCTGCTTCCTAAACAGGTCTCCCTAAACAGGTCTCTCTTGAAAATGAGTTCTCGTGGCTCAATGAGACTACCTGTATAAATAAAGGGTAATTAAATAAATAAAATAAACATGGACACATAGAGACATTCAGTCTCTCACACACATAGGGACACATACATGAAAAAAATATATATATAGACCAGGGTTATTGAACTGGCGGCCCGCGGGCGGGAAATAGCCTGCAGGAGACTTCAATCCGGCCCACCAATGACTTCATAAAAATAAAAAAAATCTGGGTTTTGGGTTCTGTTTATTGCATATGATTCAATGCAATAAAACAAACACATTTAAAAAGTAACAGATCATTATAATACTTGGTTTATTTACGTAATGACTTTAATTGCTGGATGGCCCCTGAGGCGCTGGCTTTAAGAAACGTTGTCCCACTTAGCGGTTTTGTTGAATAGTCCTAATTTAGCGTTACCTTTGAAGCCAACATGAAGGTTTTTGGTCCGAAGAATAAAATCGGAGAACTGGAGAAAATCCACACATATTGTTTTAAAAATATTCCTGGATTATTGATGGATTAATGTGTTCATTACTATTAATGTTGAAGTTGGCAGACATGACTTAAATACTTTATCTGCATTGATTTCACTCCAGACCTCATTAAAGTTTTATTTAAATTTGCAGAATCACATCCTGATCAATAAAACGAAGGGAAAATTTTCAGTAACGTTTTCATATGAATGCAGTGGACTAAATCCTTCATTCTGCCTTTGAAAAACAGAGGAATAAAATGTATTAAAACTGACTGCATATTTTTTTAAAAATGTCTTAAAGTGCTTCTGATGGTTTTGTTGTAATTTCCTTTATCACTCACCTACCATACCATACCATACCATACCATACCATTTTATTTATAGAGCACTTAAAACAGCATCAAGGCCAACCACCAAAGTGCTGTACAAACAAAAAAACAACAGGCAACACATAGGCAACATACAAAATGAAGTAAAAACAGAATACAGTATAGACATTAAAACGTTGCAGATAATAAATATAACGACTAACCTGTGTGAAGCAAAAATGTTCAAACACAGATCATCTGGTGTTTAAAGCAACGGAATAGTAGTGGGTTTTTAAACGGGATTGGAAAACCGAGAGGGAGGGGGCCTGTCTGACGAGCAGAGGTAACTCATTCCAGAGTCTTGGGCCTGCTACAGAGAAGGCCCTGTCACCTCTGACCTTGAGACGAGCTACTGGAACTGTTAGAAGTAAATGGTCCGCTGACCTTAGAGTACGTGGTGGGACATACAGCTGTAGCAAATAAGAGAGATGGTGGGCGAGACTTTTCAGCGATTTGTAGACATACAGGAGAATTTTGAACTGGATTTGAAGATGAACCGGTAGCCAGTGCAGGGAGGCCAAGACTGGTGTAATGTGCTCTCTTTTGCCTCTAGGTTAAAAATTGGGCTGCTGCGTTCTGGACCAGTTGTAGTCGTGCAATGGTGGTCTGACTGATACCAAACAGGAGTGAATTGCAGTAATCAAGCCTAGATGTAATAAATGCATGAATTACTGTCTCCAGGTTATTTTTTAAATATGGGCTTCAGCTTAGACAGTCGCCTCAGCTGGAAAAAACAGGATTTAACGATCATGTTTACATGGCTGTTGAGTTTCATGGAAGGATCCATTATCACTCCCAGATTTGTGACTTTTTGTTTTTCAGACAGGGCTAGAGCAGAAAGGTCGATGCAGTGGTTCGTGATTGTGTCATTGGGAGGGAACAACATGGCTTCAGACTTCTTTTCATTGAAACTTAAGAAATTTAAAGCCATCCAGTCCCTGATGTCAGCCAGGCAGTCGAGCAGAGGTTGAATAGAGCATGTACCATTGTGTCTTAGGGGGAAGTAAATTTGACAGTCATCGGCGTAGAAGTGAAAAAGTATGTTATGTTTCTGGAAAATAGCACCAAGTGGCAGCAGGTATAAAGAAAATAGGAGAGGACCCAGGATGGACCCCTGCGGAACCCCCCATTTAAGCGCTGCCGCTGCAGAACTAAAATCTTTGATGGTAACACCAAAGGACCTGTCACCAATCAGTGTTCAGCCCAGGTGTTTCCACTTTCACCCTCATCCAGCTTGCTATTTAAACCATCCTTTGTCCCCACCTCACAGTCCACTCATTGATCTGTTATGCTAGATGTCCCGGTCCTCCCCATATTTTCCTGTCTGTCGTGTTCCTGTTCACTCCATGTCCATGTATAAGTTTTGCTGCCACATCAGCCTTTTTGTTTCATTTGTTAAATTAATTCCTTTTAATTTACTTCCTGTTTCCTGTGTCTGCCTGCACTTGGGTCTAAACACAGAGGATCATAGTATCTGTTTTCATTAAGCTTCTGTTCTGCTCCTTTGAGTCTTTGTTCTGCTTGTTTTATTTTAACAATCAATTTTCAGTTCTTGGGCAGCACAGTTGGTAGGGCTGTTTCCTCTCAGTGAGTACCGGTAGATTGTTGGATCAAATCCCAGCTGGGGGCCTTTCTGGGTGGAGTTTGCATGTTCTGTCCATGGATGCGTGGGTTTTCTCCGGGTGCTTCGGTTTCCTCCCACAGACAAAAAACATGCATGTTAGGCTGATTGGTGACTCTAAATTGTCCCTAGGTGTGAGTGAATGGTTGTTTGTCTCGTTTGAAGCATTAACTTCACATTTGTGTAGTTTACACAGCAATCTGTATCTCTTCACTAGCATATGGTGGCAGCAGCATTTAGATGCAGCTGTTCAGATGGAATCATCGTCATTTTTCTCTCAGAATAATAATTTAATGTGAAAATAACTACAGAGTAAAAGTTTGCAAAACAGCATATTGAATCACTTGGCTATTTTTTAGATTGCAGTTGATGGCAGTTCAGTTTTAGTCTCAGCCTGTTTGGACTAGCCATCAGCTCATGAGTACAGTCAGAATCGAAGTCTATTTCCCAAAACTCTGGTAGTTCAAAAAACTATCTACAACAGGTAAGATATTTTTTCTTTTTTCTTTTTTTAATAGCCCTATTTCAAAAGATCAAAACTATCCTAAACTGAAGCACAAACCGTGGGAAATCTTCGTAATTTTTGTGTGAAATGTAACCATTCACATTCTCCAGCGTTGTTGCTCATTGTTCACGATTCTTCAACTTGTGGTCAAAAATAGCATTTAAAATTTCAACAATCTGTTGTCAAGTTTATGGCCCAAATGTGACAGTTCCTCAGTTGCTGATTTGTAATTCTTTGCTAACAGAAAATTCTGGAAGAATATATTAAACAAATCCAAGGACAAGTTTTCAGTGTAATTTCTCTTTTTGTTGAAATGTTTTTTTTTGTTTTTTTGTTTGTTATCAGTTCGACACACACTCTTTACTCCCAGCTGCTGTGGGCCTTTTGTTCTAACATTTGACTTTGACGGAAGGATATGGAGTGAAAGAGGATTGATTACCTCTCAGGTGCCCATTTTCCCCTTAAAATCGATTAATTCATCCTAATCACAGAAAGTTGTGCGATAGTTAGATCAGATGTGTTGCTGGGCACATAATGAGCACATACGCACAGTTTGTCTTTCTATCTTTACGGGGACTTTGCATTGACTTCCATTCATTTTCCATTAATTTCTTTAGCTCAACCCTCACCCTCAACTATTACCAGTAAAAACCTAACCCCTAACCCACCAACAGTACTTCTTCTTCTATAGGGCTTTGGGCCCCATAAGGAGAAGATGGTCCTCATAATGCAGTGTGTGTGTCCTTGTTTATGCTACTTTGTAAGGCCCATTTTTCCAACTTATACTACATTGTGAGGACCAACTGCTGCTTAAGGGGCCCAAAGCCCGGACCCCATAAGATGAAGTCCCGTTGGTGGGTTAGGGATTAGGTTTAGGACTAAAGTGTGAATTGAGGATGTGTTCGATTTAGGATTAGGTGTGTTCTGGTAGTGGTTAGGTTTAGGGTAAAAGTCAGGGTTAGGCTATAGAAATGAATGAAAAATGAATGGAAGTCAATGCAAAGGCCCCTTAAAGATAGTAAAACAAACCTGTGTGTGTGTGTGTGTTGGAAAAATGAGCCTTACAATGTAAAAAAAATACAAAGACACAGACACACACACGCATACACACAAGGCCCCAAAGCTTCACTCTTCAGCCTCAACCAGCGTGTTTTGGCTGGAGACCTCTCGAAAGGCCCTAATTGAGAAATGAATGCAGAAAAATCAATTGGCCTAAAGTTTTTCTGTCCAATAGCCTCCTGAAGGCTTCAAGTGCGGAAGAATCAATGCTTTCCACATGGGTGGCTGCTCAGCGTTTGTTTGTGCTCATAGCTGGAGGTTTTGGATATATGAATTTCAATGAAATAAACATTAATGAGTTCTACCTTTTACAATCCCACATGTTTCAAGATGTATTATTCAGGCTGTGAAATCATGTACTTGGTCATTACTTAGGTACAAGCGAAGCTTTCGTATTGGGATATACATTATGTAGAAATTGTGCTCTTAAGAGGAGCACTTTTGAGTTGACCTTATTTACACTTCAAAATGCAGATTTGTTAACAGCCTGTGATCATCTGTGGCATTGTAGGTGGATGAATTTGTCGGTTTTAGAGCATCCTTTTTGCCTAAAGGACACCAGCTTATGTGGGGCTATTGGAAAGCTCAGCGCATCATCATCATCAGGCCAATAAAGCATGCAACCTTGAATTCCCTTTGACACAACCGTCTTTTTCCAGTCTTCCAACACCAAAGTGAGGATGCATCACCTTGTTAGGGCTGGAGGCAAAAAGAGAAACGAGGCCAGATGAGAACGAGGCCTTTTGTGCAAACAGTTTTACTTCCAACACAACTGTGTTTATCCGTTTCACAAAAGGAGAAAGTCGACGTTCGCTTGTGGCTGCCGGATGGAGAAAAGCGAGCACCATGCTCCTCTTTGTGCTTTTTCACCACCTTCCAAATTCATCATAAGCCCAGAGATCAGATCACAGTAATATTTGATCAATATTAATAAGGATAGGCAAACTCCTCCAGTAATTACCGCAGTCTCCGAGCTTTGATTTCGACCATTACTAACGCCTCTGCATCTTTTAGATTAAAAAAAAGCGACCCCCTTTTATTTTGTAACATTAAATCCCGACATGCATCTTCTAAAAGCTCTAATAAGACAAAGATAAGATTTGCATCCCCATACAAGTGTCTTTTTCAATTGATTATGAAGCCGCCATTGATGTGCGAGAAATTGATGTTTTCCTCTGTTCTTAAGGGCGGCTAATAGAAGGGGCGGGCTTCGAGGAGGAGACTTTGCTACTTTGATCTTCAATCAGTAAAAAAATCCCACTTCTTCTTTGTCAGACTATATTTGGTAAATAACAGTGACAATCTAGCCGGCCTGGAAAGATGGAGAGGAAAAAAATAGATGTGCTGAAGCGATAAAGAGGTGAGGGGGAGGAAAAAGATGGGCGATGGTGAACAAAAAGGCCACTAATGGCGCTCTCATTAAAATTTTAGTGTAATAAAGACTGTAACATTATTTTCCTACATGCACCAAAGTTCTGTGTGCAACATTCTCAATAACAGAATAGCATAAACCCTGTGGTGGCCCTACCTTACACGGCCGGTGACAGGAAATATTTCCTGCCCTCTTGTGTGAGCGACACTACATCACGACAGCAGCCTTCTAGTTAGACTCTATGAAAAACAACAGGTGGATGTGAGAAAAGTGATAAATCACTTTGCAGAAATGGACGCCAAAAGGCCTGTTGGCCTCCACCCCCCCCTGCTTTCCTCTTGATGCGTCTGCAAAAAAAAGGAACTGTTGGCCGACATGCACTCTGAACAGATGCTCAAGGCGTTCGTGTGCGTCCCACGCAGATTTGTGCTGCATATTGTCTCCGGCTGTCAGTTTTTAATCAGATTCTCGCTGATTGGATCTATATCGTGAAAGTATTTGGCAGGAATAGCTCGTGTTTATGTTCTATGGGATGAATACAAGCACATGTGAAAAACTTAGCGTCTTGGAGTTTCACTGGCTAACACAAACATCCAGACTAAACTTGGTCACTGAACTTCAATTCATAATGACAAGTCTTACATTCTGAGTTCATTTCTTGCTGTCATAAAACAAACACGTGCTAAGCTTTGCATTTACTGTGGACCAGAAACTTGCTGGGAAACATCAACTTTGTGTCTGTTCAGAGATGTTTTTTGTTTTTTATTGAGGGAGGTAACACACTTTATTCGCTAATTTAAAATGTGGATTTAGCCCAAAAATATAAATAATAATGATAATTCTGCTGGGGCTTTTACATGTACGTTTCTT
>JBBPBX010001440.1:51211-66141 GCA_038048925.1 Garcialebias charrua
GCCAAAGGTGGGCGCCAGACCGCTAGGGAGCGCTAAAGCGCTAATCCGCTTATAGCGGACCTAAACAATTTGTTAGCTTTACAGCGGATTGACTAACTTTTATAATTCATAAGCGGATTTGCGCTATTTTTATTTAAAATGCAGTACCGCTAATAACTAATTATCTATCAGTAAAAACGAAAAAACTTATTTACGGGCTCTTAAATCAACCGGACGACTGCTAACAGACCATATCCTGTCAGCGCCGGATGTGGTCCGTGACAAAAAAGCGTCCCCCTCAGTCTCTTGGCTAGAGAGCGCAGTTAGCAGCCAGTGTGTTACTCTGCAGCCTTATTGCTTGTTTTCGAAGAGTCAGACAAAGAGTTTTTAACATGGAGGGTGAACTTATGGATGTTTCTCAGCAGCCTACGCGACGCATCTGGATTTAAAAAAGTAGTTTGCCATTTGCCCTCTCTTCAAAATGGCGGTGGCCACAGAAGCTAAGGACTTTCCAAGAAAACACGGTAAAAACAATTATTTATTTGCTGAGAAAAAATACCTATTGACACCTATTGACTGCAAATCTAATTGCCCCTCGGGGATAATAAAGGAACTTGAATCTTGAATCTTGAATCTTGAATATATTTCATAGCTGACGTTATAGCACAAGTTCTTCTGAGCTTGAGAGTTTCACGAAATGGTCAAATCTGCTGGATTTAAAAAAGTAGTTCGCCATTAGCACTGTTAAAAATGGCGTCCGCGACAGCCACAGAAGTTAAGAACATAAAATAGCTGACAGGGCAGCAAACTTACATACTCAGGGAATCACAAGGAACTCAGGAGACAGAGGCAACAGGAGACAATGCCAGGACAACGATAAACACAGAGATACAGACTTATATACAGGTACATGAACACACAGCATGACAATCACAAACACCTGGACAACAAAATGGAGGAGATAAGCAAGACAATTAACAGAGAGACCAGGGAGTGTAGGGATGGGGACCCACCACCTGAGAGCAACATGCTTACAACTGTTATCTTGAAGTTCTAGGGTGTAGAGAGCCACAGAAACGGTTATGGTAGGCCGGATTTGGCCCACGGGCCTTGAGTTTGACACATGCGATCTAGTGGTACTAAAAGTAACAAAAGAAGAAAAAAAAACAGCCAAATATGTCAGCAGTTTAGCTAACAGACTTTGGAATGGGTACATTTTGTCCTTGTCAAACCTGTTGAAGAGAACCAAACTAAATACTCTGAAACTCAAACAACTTACTGTATAACAGTTCATGCTACCGCTAGTTGGCAGTGTAGTGCAAATATTGCATAACTTGCTGGCTACCAATTGTTGAATTTAAATAGCGGTTTAGAATTAGCTTCCCCTAATTTTCATAAGACATTAGTGCTTTTGAAATTGCGGACCTAAATAAATTAATAAGTGCTTTAGAAATAGCGGAACTAATTTTTGGATTAGCGCTGCCCAGCACTGGATGGCAAAGATCCACTTTGGTCTTGGTCCAGCTTGGACTAGCCTTAAGCTAGTCATCCAGGTCAGAAAAACAACATGTTTCTTCAAAATGAGGTCAATCAAATGGAACAGGTGAGTTGGTTATTCCACAGAATCCCACCTCAAAATATTTGAACTATCACTCAAATTTACCACATTATGACTAAATTGCACCAAATTGTTGAAAAACCCGAAACAAAGGGTGTTTGCTGCAGTTTACTTTATTTGTATCTTTAAAAAAAAAAAAATTTCAGATCTATTAGTTTCATTTCCAAATAAGACACACACCACATGTTAAATACACTATAAACTGTTTTTGGCTGAAATAAATAAATAACTAACAGAGTCCAGCAGGTTAAAGGCTGATTGTAAAAAAAAAACAGAAAGCAACTACACTTTCAGCATTAAGAATACGTAGTGGTTTTAGAAAGGAAAATAAAGCTGGCACAAGACGCAATGAATATTCCTCTTTGTGATGCTCTTGTATCCTAATGCATTCATTAAAACATTTTTATGATGCCTTCTTTAGTTTTTGAGTTTGTATGTGTGTGTGAAAGATTTCCAAATAACAGGAACTGTGTGACCTCCCCACAGTGTAATTGTGGTGCTGTATTGATTTCTTTTAATTTTCAAGGGATTCATGAATATGAATCAGAGGAAAAGGCTAAAGCTGGAGTAGCTTTTTTAGATGGAGAGCACACAATAGATGAGTCTGACTTTGTTCCCTCCTTAAACCGAGGTTACGGAAGTGTCGAGCAGCTGAAAAGCTCCGGTGAGGACGAAGGGGCTTCGTGTAGTGGTTACCGGCTCACTGAAGCCTCTGACCCAACGCCTCAAAAGTAACTCAAGCCAAAAGTGAACATAAGAGGCTCATTCTACCAGCCTGTTAAAAAAAGTTCTGCTGCTTCACTTGGACTAAAGATTTTAAAACATCTCACACCAAAACTTTATAGCAAAGCAACCCCCATCCTAAAAAATGTGCACCTAAAACAAAGCGTTTTTCAGTCAGTAGCTCAAAGACAAAGAGGCAAACTTTATTGTCTTTCACCGGGAATAAAAATTTCAGAGGGGGCCGTTGCACTCCGATCCCTCCAGGTCCATTAAGACCCCCCACCCTCCTTGACGGGAAAGGAAAGGTGTCACAAAGTCTGTTTTCTCACAGAGCCTCATCAGCATATTTGAATAATACATAGTGCTTATAAGCATATTAAATGGAATGTGGCCGTGCGTCATTTGAAGGCAGAGATTAGACCTTCCCAGTTAATTATAAAGATGTCAAGTGTCAGCGGATGAACCCCCGCCCTGAGGTCGCCCCCTTTAGTTTGGTGATTATATGCACAAACTATAGATAAAGTGTCATCATACAGGTGATTAAGGTGCTGCGGCTTAAAGAGACACTTCCCCTCGGCTTTATTACTATGCAGAATCTGTCAGGGGCAAAAAGCCCACACTCCTAATTGTTTCTCAAACAGCCGTATATTTCCCTCACATACATAAAAAAAGGAGGCTCAAATGATGTTAACTTGCTAAATTAGCTGGCACCTTTAGTGTTCTGTACTCTTTTAGATATAGAAAGGCCTTTTGGGCCATCACGGCACTATTAAGACCCGCACGGCAGCACGGTGCAGAGCAGGAGCAAGGGCCCGAGAGAGCACCTTGGGCTCACCTTGACAGGACCGCCAGTCAAACGAAGCGGGCCTCTCTGTGTTCCTGTCAATCCAATCCCCACTTCGAAGTTCATTTAAAAAAGAAAAGAAAAGAAAAAGGGGGAGCAGCGGCTCACTAGCTCCTAACAGGTGAGAGGGGCCCATATTATCAGCCCTCAGAGAGAGCAGGGCAGGAGTCTGATGTGCTCTTTCAACTGTACTAAACTGTCTGTACTGCAGCTCAGCTCACCGACTGACAACACACACATGTGCACACACACACACACACACACACACACAGCAACTGCCCTGTTAGCCGATTGCAAAGCAGACAGAGAAAGTGTCAAAAGAGAAGAACAAAAAAACCAGAAAGATGAGAAGAAGTGATCTGCATGCTGAAAAGGGGATGGAAAGAAATAAAACAGTTAAGGCAATTAATCACCTAGTACTCCTTGAAGGAATGCACATCACCCACCACTCCTTATACTGTACCAGAGTTTCAGACTACAGTACTTATTTTTTATTTAGGCTGTTTTCTCTTCAGGAGTCGCCACAACGAGTCTTCCTCCTCCATCTCACTCTGTCCTCTGTCCTCACTCCAACTACCATATTTTCTGGCGTATAAGTTGCAGTTTTTTTGCATAGATTTGTCAGTCCTGCGACTTATACAGGTAGTCCTTGACTTACGACAGCCTCGACTTACGACGTTTCGCGGTTTATGTCACGCATCTCCCATTTAAAAAAATAAAAAATACTATAAATATTTTTGAATTTTTTTATTTTGAAAGCCGAGTTCCGAGTTCCTTCCGGTTTTGACAGCAGTAGCTTGACGGCAGAGGGCCGGACCTGCAGACCTTGGACCGGCAGACCGACGAGGAGGGACAAGCTAACATGCTAATAGACATTACTGTAAAGCTGTGGACCGCGCGAAGCAATGGAAAACTACAGGCAGCTGCAGAGCTTGGAGGAACAACGAGCTAACATGCTAACAGGCAGAGGAAGGCTTCACCAGCTCCCAGTAGGTTATTAACTCTTTTTTCCTTCATTATGGCTCCAAATGTATGGAGCTAACATGCTAACAGGCCTTACTGTAAACAGTCTGGACCGCGCCAACTACAGGCAGCCTCAGATGTTGGAGGAACACCGAGCTAACATGCTAACAGGCAGAGGAAGGCTTCACCAGCTCCCAGTAGGTTATTAACTATTTTTTTCCTTCATTAAGGCTCCAAATGTATGTGTTTTTTGATAATTATGTAGGGTACTGTGTTAGGATAGGCCAAGTGCTTGGTAAAATACAGAATTGTACGTATAAGGTGCAGTTTGGACGTATTTTCCGACGAAATTCGACTTGCGACTTCACGTAGGAACGGAACTCCGTCGTAAGTCGGGGACTACCTGTATATGTTTTCAGAATCAGAATAAGCTTTATTATCATTGCACCGAGGTACAGCGAGAGCATGTACGAACAGTCGTCTGAATGATGGACGGAGTGTACGAAGCTGCAGCTACACTAAGCGCGGCCTTCTTATCCTTTTTCAGAATAATAATCTTAGATAGGAAAAGGGGAAGAACCATGAGGGTAGATAGTGGTATTACAAAAAAGATCGTTCACATCTTGTCAATCAGGACACGATTTGAGACATCAAAAAACTCTTCCAGCAAGCACAGTTAAAAACAGATTACATATGCATTTGAGGTAGAGGTGTTGAGATTTGTCCATGAGCCTTTGTTCCGATCGGCTACAGGCAGACATCTAAAAAAGGTAAGTCTGGTCCTCTGGACATTCAAAAAATAAAACAAAACAAAGCTAAAAGTCTGGTCCAGAGGACCAGACTTACCTTTTTTAGATTTTTCTACCTGGATTATTGAGCATGCATCAGAGTATTCAGGCAGACAGATTTTTTTTCTTCAGCCTTAAGTCCATCTGACGATCTGTTTCCAAAATGGCCTAATTGTGGGAATCCATTCCACTGATCCATGCTATGATTCTCCCTCAAGGTCGAGCCCACCACGCTGACGAGTCCCAGAAGCCGCAGGTAGCCTGCAATTCTCATAAATCGCCAATCAGCTGATTTTGCGAGGTCACGGCACGTATCAAACCTTCACACTGACTCAGAAGCTTTGTCATGTCCGAAAGTGTTGCCGATGTCTTCTTCAATTGCCGATAAAACAGAGCCCCGTCGATGCCAAAAAGCAGAGTCCCTGCTATCATAAATCCAAATATGTAAACGTCTTCAACATCCTCCTGAGACAGGACTGAGAGACACATCACCTGCCACACTCCCCACGAGTCCGTGACACGCCAGTTCCCCAGGACCTTGTCGTTTTGTTGAAAAAATCTTGTCGATAGAGTCGAACGTCCAGGATACCAGATCCATAATCTTAATTTACGTTCGGGAGATATGTACCAGGCGCTTCAGACACATAGAGAGCAAATCAGGAAGAAGGAAAAACGGGGGAGGAAAGACAGAAGCAGCTGCCTCGAGCTGAGCCCGGGAGGGGAAAAATATTATAACACAATTTTTGACTGATGCTTTAAATTTCTAAGAACTGAACCAACGAGTCCTCGAGTGCACGCTTGCTTTACTCAGCTGGTGCAGACGGAGGAACGCTGGAAAGCTAATGACTCCGACCGCGATATGGATGGGTGGGTGGCGCTGCACCATCCAGGCAAAATGAAGCCGTTTTGACTATTAAATGAACGCATAATAAACACAATGGGTCAGCAGTGATGCATAATAAATGCGACTTACGCACTGAAGCAACTTGTATATGTTTTTTTCCTCTGCATGATGCTTTTTTTGACTGATGAGACTTATACTCTGGAAAATACGGTACCTCCATGTCCTCTCTAACTGCACCCACATATCCCCTCTTTGTCTTTTTCCTGGCAGCTACATTTCTTAAGGGCGAGATACACTCGAGCGTCCTCACGATACGCCAATACGCAGCGTACGTACGCCCCGTACGCAGCGTAGCCCCGCGTAGCCCCTCAGGGCAAGTACGCGCAAAGGTATTTTTTTACTACGCATACGCGATCCGCGTGCGCGATACGCGGTGTCTGACCATAAACTTCCCGGCGCCGGACTGTTTTGTATGTTACACAAATGAAATAAATTCCCCTTCTTTATCGCTGATCGGGCCTTTTCTTTTGTTTTTTTGCCTAAAGTCAAGTAACCGCTTCTTCCTCCGTTCACTCGATGATTGAAATGAATGAATTCAGGTCCTACCTTGGTGCGCGATGTTTTAATATCCCCTGGTGCGCTGTGTGCTGCAGGAAAAGCGCTCCTTGTTATTATTTTTATTTCTGAGAGAACTTTTTATAACATAGATAACATAATGTCCTTCTACCAGTATACCCACCATCCCTCCTCTAGACATGCCCAGCCATTGTGGTCAAAACTGATCAATGACGATTTAGCATTTTATTTTTCATTTTCATTTACCGTTTATTTATACAGATAGTCTCTCATTGAGTCATGAGAACTCATTTTCAAGAGAGACCTGTTCTTTTTGGGGAGAGATGATGGGGGTTAGGGGCCCAAGGTGGGGCAAATGAGGGTGGAGTTAAGTGTGGGTGTTTCCCCTTTACCAAACACATTTGGTTGTTAATGGGAGTTGAACCGGCGACTTTCCCATCACAGGCCCATCTTCTCTAACCTCTGCACTACCACTCCCCAATGCGTAATCTTGTGGTATTGTGAGACCTGTTAGCCCTCAGAGTATGCGTTGAGGATGATGATCAACTACCTCGTCAAACATTTGCTCTCTATATATTCAACTGTTACAGACAATTTTTGTTTGCTTAAAGATCAGGTGGCTGTGGCAGACATTTTGAATTGGGGTGAGCCCAAAAGGTAATAATTTGTAGATGCACATCCAGTGATGTGTTGTGTGAGACTTTCATTAGAATTCATTATCGCGTTGTCGTAACGAACAAGACAGAGTTCTGACTGAGACACGACAGACCAAACAGCTTTGTAAAGGTGTTTATTTACAACACGTGGACCACTGGGACACTGGAGGGAGTTGCAGGAGAGGAGATAGGGATACCGCCCAATTTCCCACCTCACATTTCTGTCTAAAGTGCTGGAAAAAGCAGTTGCTGCTCAGCTGCAGGACCACCTACAGCAACACTCCCTGTATGAGAAGTTCCAGTCTGGATTCAGAGCAGCTCACAGTACTGAGACTGCATTGCTGAGAGTTACCAATGATGTCCTCATGGCTGCTGACACTGGTTCTCCCTCCATCCTTGTCCTCCTTGACCTCACTGCAGCTTTCGACACTGTGGACCATAGTATCCTCCTCCACCGTCTTCATGTGGAGGTCGGTCTCTGTGACACTGTCCTGGACTGGTTCAAATCTTTCCTCTCCAATAGGCTGGAATGTGTTAGTCTTGGCAATGCCACTTCCCAGACAGTCTGTGTCTCCTGTGGTGTCCCTCAAGGGTCAGTTCTGGGGCCCCTGCTGTTTTCCCTTTACATGCTGCCTTTAGGTCAAATTATTAATCAGTTCAACATTTCTTTTCACTGTTATGCCGACGATACACAGCTTTACATCAGGACTGGAGCATCCTCATCATCCCCATCTCCATCTTCACTCACTGCCCTCTCTACCTGCCTGGAGGAAATAAGGGCATGGATGAATCAGAACTTTCTTCAATTAAACTGCTCCAAGACTGAGGCCATACTGATTGGCACCCCTCACCAGATACAAACATCAACTTTAACAACAATCTCCTTCTCTGGTCAAGACATCCCCCTCTCCACCTCTGTTACAAATCTTGGAATAAAAATGGACTCTCATCTTACATTTGAAAATCACATTAAGCATCTGTTTAAAACCTGCTTCTTCCATCTTCGAAACATCTCCAGACTTCGCCCATCTCTGACTTTTTCTGATGCTGAGAAACTCGTCCATGCCTTTGTCTCCTCCAGGCTCGACTACTGCAACTCCCTGTTTATTGGAATCCCTGGCAAAAATCTTCAGAAGCTTCAATATATTCAAAACAGTGCAGCAAGGATTTTATTGAGAGCTCGTAAATTTGAACATATTACACCCATTCTCCATAACCTCCATTGGCTTCCTGTCACCTACAGAATTCAGTACAAAACTGCTCTCATTACACACCAATGCTTACACGGAACTTCACCTGACTATCTAAAGGACATTCTTGCACCATATTCATCCACCCGGTCTCTACGATCACAGAACAGTAATCTACTTCACATTCCACGAACCAAATTAAGGACCATGGGAGACCGGGCATTCTGTGTGGCTGCCCCCCGCCTATGGAACTCCCTCCCTGACTACCTGAGAGCTCCACAGTCACTGGTTGACTTCAAAAACGGCTTAAAGACTTTTCTTTTTAAGCAAGCCTATTCTGCCTCCACATGATTTTATCTTTGATCTTGGTTGATATTATTATTGATTTTACTTGATTTTATCACTTGTTTTATTTATTTATTTATTTATTTTTTTAAGCAGGCCTATTCTGCCTCCACATGATTCTGTCTTTAATCTTAGTTGATATCATTATTGATTTTACTTGATTTTATCACTTGTTTTATTGTTGTAGCACTTTGAGATTTTTATTAATGAAAAGTGCAGTATAAGTTGAATTTATTATTATTATTATTATTATTATTAGAGTATGGTTTCTTGATAGAAATACTGTATGATTAGTTAATTGTATTTTCCTCTTCTTTTCTTCACAGGTTGAACGGTAGATGTCCAGGGGGATTCCAGGGCGATGAAGCAGATCAAGGAGGACCAGGTAAGTAGCGTATGAGGATTGAGTGGCGGGACGGACCTTAAGGCTGGATGGTAAGATGTTTGGTGTTTGTCTTATGGAGGATGTTGTAGGTGACAGCTCCAAGAGGAGATCTAGGTGCTTTTAGGTGGTGGAAAAAAACAAAACAGAATCTCCACATTAAGGCATTTATGAGATATGAACAAGCAACACATAATCATGCTTTCTTCTTTGGCTGTAAAAAAGAAACAAGGAAAGTAAATGTTGAAGAACGTAACTGCTATGTGCATGTATGAGATAGAAACAAAGAAGGAGGATGAGCAGACTTCCAATAAAACGTATGCTGCAATTCAGTTTTCTGATTTTCAGAGCGCATTAAATCTATAGGAGTTTGTTTTGGTTTGGGAACAAGAACACAATATCTAGTGTTTCCACCATCAGGCATTCTCCACTGCACAAACCCGTTTCCTACTCAAGGCCCAGGCTGAGCCTTTCCAGCTTCCTCAATATTTTATGGGATGAGCCCACACCGACTAACTCAAGGCCATGCAAGCAAGGCTCCCTGACCAACCCAAATACTCACAATCTGCTCAGCTTCCCAGATGTCCATATCTGCGATGGTGGAAACATTTAACTGCACTTCCCAGGAATCAGTGGACTAAGAGCAAAAAACAAAACAGAATAAATGCCATAAATGTAAATTATGTTGGATTTTTAATTATTTATTCTTTCTAGATTATCAATGAGCAAAGATATATGAACTTGTTTTTGGTGCAATAAAACGTTAAATAAATTGCCTAGCTTGGTCCAAGCACGATTAGAAGAACCAATGACCCGTGGGTCTAATGGAAGGAAAAGTTCTTGAGTTTAAACTTGTTTTTTTTTTTAGATGATTGCATGAAGTTACCTCATGCAAAGGTTTCCATGGCAGTGTTGTTGTTCCCACTCTGCCCTGATGGTGGTCTTTAAAAAGTTTCACTGGTTAATGTAAAAATGTGCCACTTTGGGTTTCTAAAATCTCCTGCTATGTACATTAAATCCATTATTGGTATTACCAAGAAAACAACTCCCCCCTGGGAGGTTAGAGAGAGAGGGGTGGGGGTGGTTTAAGTCACTGTTTTTCTGTTTTGTGTAAGATTATCCCTTCGTGAAGTTATTCTTGATTCTAATTTTAATAATTGAAGCATTTCCAGTGATTTTGCTGGTATACTTCTTTTCTTGTGAGTTTGTTCACTCGCAGATTTAGCTGTAGTCTGCCAGATGACGCGAAGGATCTGGGTTAATTATAACTCGGACTTGGAGATCCTGATTCAGTGTGAGGATTCAGATCTTTAACTCAGGTGAGTCAGTAATCAACCAGCTCTGCTGTCTGAGCTGTGGATCTCCAAATAAGACTGGGTCTCATGCGTTTAGCCAAAATCCCGTTGATTTCCATGACTTTTTCCTTGCAGATTTTTTGCACTTTTTAAAAAAAATGTCGTTGTGTGGCATTTGCTGCCAAAAGTCAGCACTGTTGTCCACCGAGTTGCCTGTTTTTGCTGTATGACTTATAGGAGCATTTAGGAAGTAAAGGTGTCACGTATTTCCTTCTACAGGTCTGAGACCTGAGCGTCCAGGTGAGCAGAGCTGTTTGCAGATGAAGTAACAAAAACAGATTGTCACCTTTTAATGTGTTCTGGGCCTGCTCGTCGTTTTCCATTCTGTTCAGCGTGGATGTCGAACCATCAATCGTTCCAAATTTTCCCTCTCTGCCTTGTTTTGTCTGGATTTCCTTCGAGCTGAGTGTCATTGGAGAGTAAACTATGTGTTCGCTTTCAGTCCTTTGTATTTCTCCCCTCCGCCTCTCTTTTTTCCTCTCCTGCCAGATGTGTGTGTGTGTGTGTGTGTGTGTGTGTGTGTGTGTGTGTGTGTGTGTGTGTGTGTGTGTGCAAACGAACGTGTGGAAGCTTTGTTTTCCTTTTGAACATCCCTTTGATGTCGCTGTTTATTTATTTATTTCACTGCCTGCAAAGGCCTTTTCTCAGCGGTTAGGGCTACATCGGATTGAGCGTGCGATGCTTTCAGTGCCATCCATCAGCGAAGAGGCTCTCTGACGGATGAACCGGTGACCTCGGCTTCTTATACCACCGAGCTGCGGCTCCGCGGAAGGAGTTTTGTACTTTAAGAAGACGTAGTGGAACCAGGAGGGCCTATGCTTAACCAACACCTAAAATCAGAGTAAACATTTTCACTTCGGCTGCTAAAGAGCTTTATTTTAGCTGTTCAGGGACATTTAGGCACATTTGGTTGGGGTTTAGTTTAGATTGAAAGAAGTTTGAGACAACCTAGTTTAAATAAGATTAATATTTTTTTCTTATAAGGCCCAACTTATTGCACAATTGTTTATTTTAGTCAGTGTATACTATACTATGATTTATATTATATAACCCATCATGGTGCCACATTTTGATCAAACGGGTCATGATGAATAATCTTACCTTTCAAAAGTTTTTTCTTTTGGACTATTTATAACGCCTGCTGACAAAGACAAAAGCAAAATGTCCAAGTGAGTTGCTATAATAATAATAATAATAATGTCTTTGTCTGTCATCTGTGTGTTTCCCATACACAGACGAAATTCGTCTCTGCATTTAACCCAACCACCACCAGGTGGTGCAGTGAGCAGCCAGAAAGCGCCCGGGGAGCTGGAGAAATAGATGTGCACTCATAGACACCCCAAGGTGTGTAGTGGCCGGGGCGCGAACCCGCGTCCTTCGGGTCCCAAGTCAAAAGCCCTGCCACTACACCATCAAAAGTTTTTTCTTTTGGACTATTTATAACGCCTGCTGACAAAGACAAAAGCAAAATGTCCAAGTGAGTTGATATGTGTCCGTTAGCAAAATATCTCTTGTATCACTCAACAGATTTCAGAGTCAGAGTCAGAGTCAGAGAGTCTTTATTGTCATTTGCACCGCATGTGGTACATGAGATGAAAACGAGATTATGTACACGAGGTCCCAGTTACATCCAACAACAAATGAAAGAGAAAAACAGTAATAACATCGAGAACTAACTAAGAAAAACATCAACTAGTAATACACTAAGCCTAATATAGTGGGAATAAACAGCAGCACGAACATGAGTTTGTATGAGCAGATGGTCACAGATGAACACAGATGAACACAGCAACAAGAAAACATATCAGCATCACCATGATGTGATATTTTGCAGTGTTTATTTTAATTTTATTTTTATTTATTCATGAGTCTAACAGCCTCAGGGTAGAAGCTGTTCCTCAGTCTAGTGGTTCTACACTTGATGCTCCTCAACCTCCGTCCTGAGGGGAGTGGGGCAAAGAGTGAGTGTGCTGGATGAGTGAGGTCTTTCATGATACAGGTGGCTCTTTTCCTGCATCTAGAGGTGTAAATGTCTGTGATGGTGGGGAGACTGACTCCAACAGACTTCTGTGCAGCCTTCACCACTCTCTGCAGAGCTTTCCTCTCTTCAACTGTGCAGCCTCCATGCCACACGTTGATGCTGGAGCACAGGATGCTCTCCACTGCACACCTGTAGAACGAGGTGAGAACTGGGCTGCTCAGACCAGCTCGTCTCAGCCGTCTGAGGAAGTAGAGTCTCTGATGACCTTTCTTGATCAGGCTGGTGGTGTTGTTGCTCCAGCTGAGGTTATCATTCATGTGTACACCCAAGTATTTGTAGCTGGAGACCACTTCCACTGCAGACCCACCTATTATCAGTGGGGCATGGGTGTGTTTGTTCCTTCTGAAGTCCACAATCATCTCCTTTGTCTTCTTCACATTCATGTGAAGATTATTCTCTTTGCACCAGCTCTCCAGGTGTTCCACCTCCTGTCTGTAGCTGGACTCATCATTGTTTGTGATGCATCCCACCACCGCTGTATCATCTGCAAACTTAACAATATGACAGCCTGGAAGTGTGGCTGTACAATCATATGTGAGCAGAGTGAACAGAAGGGGGCTCAGCACACATCCCTGAGGAGAGCCAGTGCTGAGGGTTATGGTGGAGGAGGAGAAGTTGTGGATCTTCACGGACTGTGGTCTGTCTGTTAAGAAGTCTAGTACCCAGTTACAAATAGAGGGGCTTAGTCCAAGTGTAGATAGTTTGTCTATCAGAGTTTGGGGGATCATGGTGTTGAAGGCAGATGTGAAGTCCACAAAGAGCAGACGCACGTATGAGTCTTTCTGATCCAGGTGGGTGAGAGCAGTGTGGACCACGGAAGAAATGGCGTCCTCTGTTGATCGGTTCTCACGGTATGCGTATTGATGAGGGTCCTCATTGATGTTGACGGTTGCCTTGATGTGGGACATGACCAGTTTCTCAAAACATTTAGCGACTATCGGGGTGAGGGCCACCGGTCTATAGTCATTCAGACCAGTCACTGTGGAGCTCTTTGGGACTGGGATGATGGTCGCGGTCTTCAGGCAGGTGGGAACTGACTCCAGTGCAAGTGAGGTGGTGAAGATGTCAGCCAGCACCTCACAGAGCTGGTCCGCACATTCCTTCAGAACTTTCCCTGGGATGTTGTCTGGTCCGGTTGCTTTATGAGGATTAATCTTTCTGAGACTGCCTCTCACTTCTGCTGCGGACACCCTGAGATGCTCTTCATCTGGTGATGAGGTGAGTCTGGTGCTAGCAGGTCTGTTTGGATCATCAAAACGTGCATAAAACTTATTGAGGGCATCAGGCAGAGATGGGTCCCTGGGGCATTGTTTGTTTTTGCCTTTGTAATCTGTTATGCATTTAATACCCTTCCACATGCTCCGTGGGTCTTGTGAGGTGAACTGTCCCTCGATCCTCTGTGCATACGTGGCCTTGGCCTTCTTAATGCCATCCTTCAGTTCATTCCTGCTCTTTCTCTTTCTTTCTCTTTCAACGACTCTTTCAGAAATTGTCCATGGACGCTTGTCTACAATGGATGAACTTTCGGTGACAAACAAATCCAAGATGGCCACCACCATTGCATTAGCCAACAGATAACTGGTTACAGGTAGTCCCCGATTTACGAGCGAGTTCCGTTACAACGAGGCGCTCGTAAACCGGAAATCTCGTAATTTGGAACGGCCGCCACGCTTCTCGTAAGTCCGGAATTTCGCTCGTAAATTGGAACGGTTTTGCTAGCGCGACTACGAACACTCGTTTTTCATCGAAAAACTGCTTATGAGTGCATAAAAATGATCGGAAACGTGTGTCCACATGTTTAGCTAACGAACTGTGGTGAAAAAACACAGGAAAACTCAGTATTTTTTGCGTTTTTTCCAATAATTCGCCAGCTCGTAAGTCCGGAACCTCGTAGATCAGAGCGCTCGTAAATCGGGGACTACCTGTATAACACATGTTTTGATATGACATGGGATTTCCCATAACGTCCACATTTTTTAAGACACGAAGCATGTCCTTGTTAAGATATCTTGCACATGATCTGTTGCCTCTCAGAGTGAAGGTTGCACGATCACCTCCCAGCGTTTCTGGGTGGAGTTTGCATGGTCTCTCCGTGCATGCATGGTTTTCGCCGGGTAGTCCGGTTTCCTCCCACAGACCAAAAACATGCATGTTAGACTAACTGGTAACTCTGAATTGTCTCTAGATGTGCATGAGACAGTGAATGGTTGTTTGTCTCGTTTGTCTCTATGTGTCCCTGTGATGGACTGGAGACATGTCCAGGAAGTTCCCCGTCTCTCACACAGTGACTGCTGGACATTGACACCAGCTCCCTGCAGCCCACAAAGAGGAAACCAGTAAAGAAAATGGATGGATTTGGTGAATAATGTAACTGTCCATGGTGCTGAAACAACCTGACCAGTGGAAAAGACGTTCTTTTCTACTTGCATCTTATTACCAACTGGCCTTCTTATATCCATTTTCATTTAGTCATTGTCTAATGAAGTTTCATTCAAAATATTAATTTAGCTTATGTTCATTCAACCTTTATTTAGACAGGTAAATCTCATTGATCCTCGTGGACTCATTTACAAGAGCGACCTGCTACAAACTAAAGAATGATGACAACAGCAATGGTAGAATTTCC